>PVJI01001516.1:0-177261 GCA_004026765.1 Micronycteris hirsuta
CAGTGTTGTTACCTGGAGTCTCCATGCCTCCAGAACGTCCAACTTGCATAGCTGAAACACTGCCCCCCAGTTCCCTCCCCAGTGGCCCCCCAACACCCGTCTACCATCTAGTTCTGAGTCTGTTTTAGATTCCACGTCTGCGATCACACGGTGACTGAAATGAATCCTCTTCACTGTCTCAGTGTTGGGTCTGCTCATCACCCGCGAAAACAGAAATATCCATTTGTCTGTCTGTCTGTCTGCCCACCGACCTACTTATTGTCTGTCTATACATTCATTAACCCTACATAATTTTGGAATTTGTGGGAAATAGAAAATCTTGACTCTGAATTCTGTTACATGATCAGAGAGCAGATATTACTCTAAAGAAAGATCCTTCAGTGCAGTGGAATATTTCCTGATTGTGTTAAAATAACATTTCCAGAAAATATTATCAAACCACTTAGAATCAATGCTCATCAGAGAGAGAAGGGAAGGCGTACTTGCTTGCTCCTGGGGCTCACGGGCAGCGCTGTTGGGCACAGCGGGTCAGGAGGGTCACGGGAGCAGGGGTAAATGGGGACAGCATTTAGCTCTCCAGCCTGTGTTAGATCAGAGGTGGCCACGTAGTCCCCACTGTTCCTCGCTGAGTGCACAAGTGTGGGTGCCCAGTCACACCCATGGCCTCCAAATGCAGGGCTGACTCCCGTGTCAAAGCCAGACATCCATTATAGTGGTTCCAGATGGCCACCCTGCCCCCCGCCCCCTTCAGATACAAACGGTCCAGACATCAAAGTCCAGGGACATTCGGATTTAGTGTTTTTACTGTGGAGGTTCGTATTTTAGAAAAGGTCATTAGCATCTGCATGGTGACATTTCCTTATGCATCCAGGGTGGCAGGTGACTAGTGTCTAGAGAACCACGGAAGGACTGGACTAGAAATGTCAAGCGCAGGGAAAGGTCGCTGACCAAACCACCCCACGACTCCCAGGCCTGAAGGACAAGGCGATCGGGACTCACACCTGCTCCACTGGGGACAGAGACCACTCCCCGCTCGCACACACTTGCACTGAGTGGCGTAGAGTGAACGGTGTCTCACATGTTCGTTCCGTGTCTTCCTGGTTTACCACAGTGACGTCAATGACCCACAAAGACAAAAAACCAAATGCTACCTTTCCATCAAAGAGATTATAAACATGCAAACATCACACCCAGGGCAGCATGTGGAAAGGGGTTTACAGCACTTTCTCAGGGGAGATTTCACTAAGCTTTCACGGGCGACTCGGTAGCTGAGAATGATTAGCATCTTCTCTGTTACATTTTGTCACCTGCATTTCTGCCGTGTCTTGCTGCTTGAGCACTCACGTTGTCACACGTGTTGCCGGGTGTCACAGCAAAGCCCGGACCCACTGACTTCACCAGACGGATCAGACTGGGGAGGAGTAGAGAGCCTCATTTCTATTCTTTGGAGATTAGAGCTTAAACTATTACAAGCTTAATCACTGGTCCCTGCATCGATCACAGCAGCCTAACAGCAGTACCAGACCAGTCTGTGACATCAGTCCACGCAAGAAAGTGCACTGTAGGTCCCGGCGGTTGTGGGGTGGGAGGGTCCTGCTTCCCGCCGTCACTGGGGCCAAGGCTCCTTCCACCCCACACGGTTCCATCCCCCAGGGTCTCGGGGACATGGGCTGGCCCCCTTGCCTTTGGCAGGCAGCAGAGGATGGAGAGCAGAAGGAAGACCGCGCAGCGGGGCCTAGGGGCCCACCCGGAGTGCCCCCTTGGGGACGGTGCCTGCGTTTCATTGGCCAGGGTTGTCACTGCCCGACCCACCGCAGCAGAGGCCAGGCCTGCAGTCTCGCCGCGGGTCCGAGAGGAAGGAAAGCAGAGTAGAGCCGTGAGTAAGTGCACACTCGCTCTGCATTTTGACGGATCTCTTCACCATGAATGCAGCTTCCCGACTAACCCCCTCCCCTAAAGCTCTGTGGCCTCACCGGCACAGGCCTGTGGGCACGTGGCTTGGGCTCTGCCAATGAGACACTCCCGTGTGAGGCTGGGCTGGGACATGGGGCACCCTGCTGTGGGGGTGCGGGGCTAATGCGTGTTGCGTTTCTTGGTCAATGTGGCAGCGGTGGCTTCCCAAATGTCCTAGCTGTCGAGGTCCCCCCTATTTCAAGGTCACCCCCGTTCCCACGGCCCCTCCCACATTATGCCCCAACCAAAGTTGGCACAACATATACTAATAAAGGTTTTGACTTGGTTACAAGATATTTTAAATCCAGGTGCCACGCAATAAATGAAAGTGTAGGGTTCCATGAAAATCACGGCAACTGTCCGCGCGTACGATGACCGGAGCCGCGCGGCCAGTGCCCACTCACCCGTGCACTGGTTTCCCGCTCGCCACCCTCACTCACCCATGGGCGCCTCTTGCTCTTCTGACTGTGTGAGCCCTGACATGGATGACAGCGGCTAACCAGTAATTCGGGATTTCCCACACAAGCGGTTTGAGAATCATTCTTGGATATCGACTTTTCTTTTTGCCTTTTAAAAAGAGTCTTCGAGTCCCTCAAGTTTGGGAAGTAGGAACCTCATTCCTCTCCTTTCCACCTCAGCACTTCTGAAAGCAGCAATGACTGAGCTGCTTGCTGTTTTCCTAAAAGAAGTTCTGCTGGAATCCAGGCCCACAGCACTTCTCTCCTTTGTTTCTGGTCTGGCGAGACGGAAGAAAAGCCATCTGGGGCCAATGTCTAATGAATAGGTAATCATTAGTGTTAAGGTTATAAATACCCACCATCCCCGATTCAATACGAGACCCCTATTAAGGGTTCTCTTGAAGCATGAAATCTAATTCATTATTGTTTTTAGAAATTATTTCCCTAGGGTATCGGCTCAGAACAGGCTTCTTTATCAAAACCTACTGCTTTGTAGCATCCACAATCCAATTAAAATTCCTTTTTTCATACAAATGACATTTTGAAGGTGTTTTCTTCATTTCAGATACATCGGCATCAGCGTTGACAGGACACTTTATTGAAAGGGTGGTGGCCTCCGGGGCAGAGGAGTGAGGTTTCCATGGAAATGTCAGGCTGCCCTTTAACCTACCCTCCCCCTGCCCGTGGGAGGCTGGTCTCTGAGATTTAGCTAAAACCTAAATTCTGGCTCACGGGCATTGCCCCCCTCCTTCTCTTCCCATCCCTCCCTCCCTTCCCTCCCTTCAAACCTTTCTTCCACGTCTTCTGTTTTCTAAGAACTAGTGTAGCTTGCAATGAGTTATAAATGGTCCTGACTCTGCGGGACAATAAATTATGTCTTTCTTTTGCACGTGAAAATAAAATTGCATTAGGCATAGGGGAAAAAAACCCCCCACATTTGTTGGCTCACACACTTCACTTCATGCCTATTTTCCATTTGCCAATTCTTCCATAACAACTGCAGCCCTGCATGGGCTCTGCCGGCCCAGGTGGTGGGCTCGGGGCCCTGGCCCCTGCTTTCATGCCAGCTCCACACTCAGTTCAGCGGTGGCCCACAAGGGGCGGGGAAGAAAACGATCAACTCTCTCATTTTTACTGAAAGCGAATCCACTGAGTATTAAACATTTTTTATCTGAAAAACTTAATATTGGGTAGACAACATTATAATGGGTTGCAAAATACAAGCTTTTAATTTATTCCCTGCCTCCTGTGATTACTGTCAATTAATTTCTTTATTATTCCATTAGGACACAGTCTTAGTATTAGCGCTTCCTAATCGCCGGTAGAACACATAAAAATTCAGCCCCGAGGGTTCGTGATGGCAAAATCAATTTTTTTTCCCCTGGTGGGTACGGTTGGTATATCAAACTTTTATAAAAAAGGAAGGGAGAAAAGAACAACAGGAATATAAAAGCATATTAAGTTATTTTTTTCCTTGCCTCGACTCAGCATGTAATTCCTGGTGCCCTTCGATGCCCTGACCCCCCAGAACCCATCCCACGCAAGGCAGCTGCGCGACTCCACTCCCTGAGGGCCTCAGTGGCGGAGGCAAAGGTCAAAATGTATTCATAATGTATTCATAATGTACACGTTCCGTTCCAGACATATATTTCTCGAATGGATTTTGTGCCACGCGATGGTAACTAGACATAATCCCTAGGTCTGGATGTGCTAACCCTGCCCCATGATTAATGAGCTTGTAAAAAGTCAGTAATCGTTTCGCTTCCTCTACACTGTGTGCCCAGCAGGGCAATGAGAGCGTGGTCTTGATATGTAGCTCACCTGGGGAAGGAAAGAATCACCAGCCTAGAAATTCAGATAATTACTGCGTATCCCGACTCTTCCACCTTTTCTCTCTGTTGTCATTCCTGTCTTACTGGCTGCCACTGACTTCAGAGGAAATGGTGGGTTCTCCACAAGGTAGAGAAATGCTATGACTTGCAAGATTCACGTTACATGATTAGAGAATTATATACTGTTTATTGAAAATAGAAGCAATATATTATAGGCAATATCTTCCTGCCCACTCGCCCTCCCTCCCTGCTCTCTGGTCCCCCCTTCTGCTCTTTCTTCCTTCATGCACATCACCTCAGTATTTTTTATGAACAAAGAAAGAAAAGAAATACATGATCAGAGGTGAAAATATCCAATTAGCTGTAGCTAATGCATTCGTGTGCATTAGAAACCAGCCACTATTTAATTTTGTATGCACTACTTGAGACGTTTAGTCTTGCTTTGTTACACTATGTTACTTTGTCCTTCCCCTGAAGCTTCTCTTCCCTTTCCTGTCCCTTCCTTCTGCAATTCATGGAGTAGTCAACCTTTCATTCTGTAGTGACTGCACGCCCCTCCCTATGAGAAGAGAGTGAGGAAAAGCTCACGGAACTTTCTGCACACGGAAGCGACAATGTCATCTGCGTGGAGGCATGGGGACAGGGACACTGTCCGCAGAATGCAGAAGCCAGAGAGAGCAGTGCCGAGCTGCCAGCCACTTGGGCACCTGAGTGCATCCTCCCACTGGACAGCAAACTGCCGCTTGCGTGGGCTCTTGTCTTTGTAACGACACCGCAGATGTTTTTATTAATGGGCTAGGTCAGACTCCTAAAACCATCACAGAACCTGAACACTGCCACAGACAGTTAGTAGACATATTTCCCTTCACACATGTAGATTCTCGCCCTTCGACTCCATTATTCTTTGTGGTGTATTTTTTTTTTTTTGGCACTACTCAAAATACTTATGTTTAAATTACAGTTGGTATTCAATATTATATTAAGAGTTTCATGAAAGAGTTGTCAGCTCTGTTCACTTTTCTAGGTTTTTGAAGCAGCAAGAAATGATACAGAAAACTAGGTTGTATTTTGTAATTTGCAGTGGCGGCGGGTGGGGGAGGGGAACTGTTTCTAGCACCTTCAGATGCCAAATGGCATCTCTCTGCTACAGACGCCCAATCCCCAATGCACCCTGCACCCTGTGGGAAGTCCAACTCCGCAGCGAGCCCTTCAGTTGCCGAACTCCTCCTGCACCCAGAACTGAGCTCTGAGATGACGCCAGCCCTTCAAGCCACCCCTCCATGGCCTGTTCTGAGGCCCCAGGGGAGCCTGCGAAACACTGAGGAAAGCCTGGGGTGATGGAGTGAAGAACTGCTAACCGGGTCACCGCTCCTAGATGTGGTGGCTTTGCAGCCCGGCCAGGAAACTGCAGTTGTTCCCTAAAATTCACCCTGAAAACGGAGTCGCATTTGTGGGCGAGTTCTCCTGCTAGGCCCCCTCTGGGTCACGTTCCTGACTCGCTGAGCAGGGCTGCCCTGGTGCATCCCGCTCTGCATCTCTGCACACCTGAGTCGCCAACTGAGTCAGACGGAGAAGCAGCAGCTCCTCCTGTTCAACAGTGCGAGCCTTTGCGTGGGACCCGGGGCAGCCAAGGGGGCAGAGCCGGTGTCAGAGTGAAGCCAGGACAAGCCAGGCGTGCGTCGCTGATAAGCGTAGGCGGTTCTACGACACCCCGAAGACTCAGAGGCTCCCTAAGCAACCAAACTTTGTTTCAACCATTTTTATGGGTATCCTTGCAAAGTGTGCTCTGCGTCCTTGCTCTTTGAGAGGAATGTGAGGATTATGGCCATGTGCTTGGGCGCACGTGCGTGTGTGTGTGCTGCTGCTGAGCACTGCCACTCACTGGCTGTCTGGGGGGGTCCCCATGTTGGATGCAGGGACCATCCCTGCAGTCAGCCCTGCCCTCTGCCACCCTCAGGCCTCATTTCTTTCACATGAAACACAGTGACCACATGTGGGTAGGGGCAGTTAATGGGTCCTTTTACCAACCCCGTTGTTCCTGTCGTCGCCGGGGATTTCCACCTTGACTGACGGCAGACATGTGATGTGATGACAGTTCTCGTTCTCGGAAGCTTATCCTTTGTGTGTTTCTGTCTGATCCAATCATAAGGGTTTATTCTGTCCAGTTTCATTTTTCAGTTTCAGAAATCTCCTTAAAGCACCAGAAGATTGAAGATGCTCACAATCCTGTGACCTCTGTGAGGTTATTTTTCCCTTAAAATGTGCATGAAGCGTCTTGATCTATTTTATTTGATAATGAGCTTTACTAACAATGGCCACTGCCAAGGCCATCCCTAGAAATGTGTCACCACTTGTCTGGTTGTGGGAGAAGTTCGCTTCAAACACTGCAAATGTCAGATCACTCCTAGGGCTGTGCATTGTTTCAGTGCCTGCTCATGAATAATTGTTTTATAAACCATTTTTATTAAAGAAAGTGAACTTGAATTAGGTTATGGATTATGTTTTCCTTCTGCTTGTTTTTTAATTCTTTGAGAACGGTGGGGACACAGGGAACAGGTATGAGGGAGGATCTTCCAGCCTCTCTCCTGAACCCCTCGCTCTCGGTGGAGTGGGGGGCTGCTCAGCCACAGGCCGGACAAAGGCCCGGCCAGGCGGGAAGAACCACACGGGGCTTGGGCGCGTTTGCTGGACAGGGGGCAGGAAGAGGCTTGGGCAGCATGGTGGGTGATGGCGGAAGCTGCAGGGGCCGAGGGGCCCGAAACACTTTACAGCCCAAGAGCCTGCCGATGGGCTCTGGGAGCGGCAGGAGGGGAGTGGGGGCGTGCTTGGGCTGGGGTGAGAGGGTCTCACTGGTGGCTCATGCTGTGTCTGGCGGCCTTCAGCATCTTTGCACTCGGCTGCCGGGTTCCATCTCTGCTCCGATTTGAGATGCTGACGCCTCGCCCACCGTGCAGCGTCACCGTGGATGCGATGCGATGCATGCTGGGAGGAGAGAGCGCGTGCGAAGTGTGAAGACCATCAGACCTGGGCTCTGAAACTGGGCGTAGACTGAGCCCGAGAAACGTGGCACAGAGGAGGGAAAGGCACGATTGTGCCTGCAGACCTGCACTGGGGCCAGAGGATGATCATACGGTAAATGTCCGGGTGACCCTGGCAACGCAAATCGCTTACAGCCCTGCTTTTTCATAGCGAGGACAGACTACACCGGGCGGTGATGCGTTTCCTGAACACGGTTTTATTCCGATGGGCAGAAGAGACAGGCCAGACCAAAAAAAGTTCAAATACGACGTAATGGCAGGTGTAGCCATGGAGGGTCTGGGAGCTCACGGAGAAGGCTGTCTGTTCAACCCTCTCCCGATGGAAGGCCCCATCAGCAGAGACACAAAGCAGCAGGAAGGCGTTTTCCTGCTGTAACAGAAACGAAGACTGAAAGAGGGGCGTGGCGGCGAGCTGCTCAGCACAGACGGGCAGACGCTGGGAGGCGCAGGAAGGGGGCTGCCTGCCGCGCGGGGGCATCTCGGCACCAGCCGCTCTGTGCCCTGGGCGCTTCTGTCTCAGGGTCCCCAGTCTGGGGACTGGAACATGCACCACTTGGCACAGGAACAAGCACATGGCTCTGAGCTCTAGCAGGTGCTCAAGTTCACAAAGCAGGCACGACCCCTGCCCTCGTGCAGTAAAACTATGGCCGATATTAGAGCTGCCACCGCCACCACCAAACCTAAGTCCTGGGCAAAGCGAGTATATGCAGCTCTCTTCGAACCTGACAAAAACCCATCGCCGGCGGAGGTCAGCACCCGCCCTGCCCCGCAGTTTGACCCCATCCCTCTGCGCAGCTCTGTCTTCTGAATATGTTATCATGGAATTGAACCGGCAGAGAAAAACAGCCTCGAGTCAAAGAAACACCAAATTGCCTCCTTTCTGCTTATAGAAAAATCAATCTGTCTTTAAGTTAAACTCGATTTTCATTCTGTTACATTGCAGAGCACATTTCTGAGTGTTTGTTTAGGGTCGTGAGGCAGCAGTATGAACACTGGGCCAGCCTGCGACTGCCCAGCCACGATGCCAGGACGCTGGCACGCCGTCTGCGGGTGTGACTTCCGTGAGCGGACAGGGACAGCCCCGTGGGGCTGCCAGGGAGCCTCGGCGTCCGGAGGAGGGCTGCCAGCCCACTGCCCTGGCAGTCATCGCCCTGTCTCTTGCGTCCCTAAGTGACAGCTGGGACTGCAGTTCCCACAGAGCCCAGATGTGAGTGCGAGCTGGACAGACGCCCAGGGTCTTCGACTGATGACGTCCCGCGTGTTGGTGGAGGCTCTGGGCTCCGGGCCTTAGAGCCAGTTGTGTAGGCGCCTCCCTCTTTGCTGCGGGGTTCAGACTGGCAGCCCACATCGCAAATACCTCCTGCCACCTGGGCTGCCCACCCTGGGGGCCCACACCTCAGCGGGGAAGAGCTGTGAAATTAGAACCCAGGGCCCAGGAAGAAAGAGTTTTGACACAGCAGCATAAGATGGAGCATTCTGAGGTCAAGGTTTCCAAGGCGATGGTGGAGAAAAGAGACAGAGAAATTCTGCAAGAAGCCTCCTTCGGTGCAAGGTTCTCATTTCTGTGTCGGCTGACACCTCGCTCTGTATCCTGGAGATTGGTCTCGTTAGAACTCAATGAACTAATTGATTCATTCTTGCATTCTCTTTTGAAAAACCCGTTTTGTGCTAATACAGTTCCAGATGCTGGGTTCGCAGCGATGAATGAAGTCGCGTGGTGCCGGCCCTCGGGGAAGTCCCCTCTCACGGTGTGGGAACCACAATGAACACGTAAACCAAGAACATCACTTCAGATGCTGAAAAAGGTTATTACAAATATAAACCAGACACAGGAGCTGCAGGTTCGAGAAGAGTTGTGAGCCCCTGAGCGCTGAGGTGTGGTCCGTGTGGGAAGGCCTGGGTGGAGGAAGGGCTCTGAGCAGACGTGATGGCCCCAAGTGAGCTCTGAGGTCCTCACCAGTGGGCTCACGGGTCAGGGGCCACTCTGCAGTGAGACACGTGTTCCTCTGACACCCACGTTGGATGAGGAAACTGAGGGATGAACACACATTCCTCTCAGGCTCACATGAGATGTTCACCTGGATGGACCATATTCTGGACCACAGAACACATGTTAGCAAATGCAGAAGGACAGACAGAAGTAGTACAATATCTACCCCCCAGTCCACAAGGGAATTAAACCGAAACAGCAACAGAAAGATAACTGGAGAATCCCCAAACGTGTCGCGATTAAACAGCATGTTTCTAAATAATACATAGGTCAAAGAAAAAATTACAAGAGAAATTTAAAAAATATTTTTAGCTAAATGAAAACACACTTGTCAAAATTTGAGGTGCAGCAAAAGCAGCACCTAGAGGAAAAGTTATAGCATTAATTTATATATAAATATATATATAAAATAAGTAATCTAAGTTTCCACTTTAGAAAACTAGAAAAAGTAAATCCAAAGTAAGAAGGAGAAATAAAAATTGAGCAGAAATCAATGAAATAAAAAACAGGAAATCAGTAAAGATAATCATTGGAACCAACAGCTGGTTCTTCAAAAAAGTCAATAAAATCGATGAACTTCTAGCCAGGTAGAAAAAATGACAGCACACAAAACACTAATTTCAGAAATGAAAAAGAGAACATCATCACAGATCCATGGAAATGAAGAGAATAATAATGGAAGGCTATGAAAACTCTACGCGGACAAATTGGATAACCTGGATAAAACGAACCAATCCCTGGAAACATACAACTTGCCGAAACTCAGACAGTAAGGTACAGACCACTTGAGGAGGTTTGTATCTATTAGAGAGATTGGATCAAACTGATACCCTTCCGAACAGAAAGCTGCAGGACCAGAGCAACATGAATTGATAAAGAAACTGTGGTCTGTCCAGACAAAGGAATGTTATTCGGCGCAAGAGAGAAATGAAAGTAAACGGAGGAGCCTTATGTGGTACTGTGAAGTAAAAGCAACCACCTGAAAAGGCTGCACCCCATGTGACTCCATCTCTCCAGCGACCTGGAAAGGGCAGAGCGGGGCAGGCAGCGTAGAGAGCTGTGGGAGGGACGAGCGGGGGCGCTCGGAGGGCACTCGGGGCGTTGAGACTGCTCTGTGAGGGCCATACCGAGGGACACCTGCCACTGCACATCTGTGCAGATCCGCAGACCGCACCAGACTGGGGGGGGCCCTGCTGCAAACGGTGGGCAAGGAGCCCGTATGCTGCGTCCATGCGGGTTCGTCAGTGGTAAACATGCAACAGCTGGTGGCAGGTCTGTGGCGGGGGAGGCTGTGTTAGTGAGGGGCAGGAGGCATACGGGACATCGCTGGACCTTCCCCTCAGTTTGGCTGTGAACCCAAAATGGCTCCGAAAAAAGAAAGTCTTAGTAAAAATAAAAGAAACTGCAGTGTGGAGAGGTTAATAACATCCTAATACACGAGTGAAGGAGGAATTCAATTAAGACCGTGTCTTCCTTCCAGAACCCAGCGCTCCCTGACTCTGCCACGCAGGTTGGCTTCCCCCGGGCCACCGGCTCCCAGGCAGGGTCCCTGTGTGACCGGGTGCGGTCCGCTCAGCCCTTCCCTCAAGCACTTGGACTGTCAGGCTCTCTGTCTGGCCGCCCGTGAAGTCACGAGCCCTGATCTCTACAATAATCTTGCACGGCTCACGGAGAATGAGCCCCTGCTGGGCACGGGAGTCAACAGAGATGTTCTGGACTGGCCTAAAATTTGTTTTATCCCATAAGACGGCTCCAGTAGCACTTAGTTGTCTTCAACTTCATTTGAAACAGTTTTGCTAAGTTGTGTTGTGACAGCTGTTGTTATCAGCATGCATTTAAAGAAATATTATAAAAATTGGTGAACTTTTGTGTAGCTATTTTCATATTGAAGATGGAAGAAAATCCACAACATTTTCAACATATTATGCTTTATTATTTCAGGAAAGGTAAAAATGCAACTGAAACACAAAAAAAGATTTGTGCCATGTGTGGAGAAGGTGCTGTGACTGATCAAATGTGTCAAAAATGATTTGCAAAGTTTCGTACTGGAGATCTGTTGCTGGATGATGCCCCACGGTCAGGTAGACCAGTTGAAGTTGGTAGCGATCCAGTTGAGACATTAATTGAGAACCATCAATGTTCTACCACGCAGGAGATAGCCGACACACTCAAACTATCCAAATCAATCAAGTTACTGGTGAAAATAAAAAATGTGTTTTTATTTTATGGAAAAAATGTACAGACTTTTTGGCCAACCCAAGATCTCACATCTATGCAAGAGAACTCCAACGTGGGGAACCGGAGCTGTTTCTGTTCTTTGTTCAGTGTTACTGTGTTTCTCCCAACTTCCTGCACGAAGACAGCAGAGCGCTTCGGAAATGAACTAAGGCGACCCACCTGTACCAGCCCCCTTCTCCCCTACTCTGTGGGAAGGCTTTGACCTAAGCCTTCCATTATTCCACAATGCCCTCTGGCTGTGCAGAACCCCGCCCTGTGCCCGCTCAGAGGCACTGTCTGGAGAGGAGAAAACCGGACACCACCTCCTAGCCACCCATTAGCGAGCACTTGCGAGCTATGCTGCAGAGACGTCTTGAGTGGATTCACGCAAAGTGGGGCTGAGTGAGCGGGAGGAGGGCAGCTAATGACTTGGGGAAAGCACTCTAAACAATTAACGGTGACCGAGGACACTAACTGGCATAAGAAATGCTGCCGCTGACAGTTTGATGGGAAAGTCACTGGCAGAGCCATCCCCCCGGGGTGGGGGCAGCAGGGGGGAGGTTTGGGGCCACTGGCTGCTTCCGCTCCCCCTGCCTGCACGGAGGCCTGTGGGAAATGTGGGGCACACTCTGCACGCCACCCAAGCTAGTCCCTTGTCTCGTGGGGTTGAAACCCGTGTGCTCAGCCATGGTTTCCAGCACCGTCTTCTGCGGGGAAGGGGCGGGTCTCCACCACCCGAAGCCTGGCCTAGCTCCTCACTAGTGTCTTCCTTAGCTCTCTGCGGCACGTGCGAGTTTGGGCTTTGTTTTGACTGTGTTTCCACTGATCCTGTGTTTACTCCCACCCATCGATTTCCAGCTGTCTCCAGGGAGGGCTGGCCTTCCTGGAGTCACAAGTACAGACTACAGAGGACTCTCATTTAACATTTCTTGCTTTCTTAGAAAGTTAATTATCCATATGCCGCGTTGCCATTTTCATCTATTTCCTGATAATTACATTTTTGAATGTGCTACCAAGTGGCAATGAATCGATCCAGAAACTCTGCTAACAGCCTTGACCCTTGTCCCTGGGACAGCGCCAGTCCCAGTCCTGTACCAGGATCACAGCAGCGAGCGACGAGCGTGAAAGACACACCCAGGCTCATGTCAGAAATTACATGTCCAAGGGCAATGCTCCGTCTTAGGCTTCGGTTCCCGGGTCCCCGAGGCTGGGTCTCTGTGGAGTGGGCAGGCCAGCTCCTGGCAGGACGGAGCTCGGAGTCAGGGCTGCAGGCGGGGTGCTGAGGTGGGGAAGGGGAGGGACGCACACAGCAGGGCTCCCGTCTGATGCCCAGTGCTGCTCTGAGGCAGGAGCAGAAAGTATGTTTCCTTATGGGGGCTGCCCCGTCTCTCCTTTGCCTTCCGCCACGGACCAGCGTGGAGCCTTTGCGATGGCGAGACCTTCTCTCCTGAGGGGCGAGAGCTGGAACTGCACGGCGCCACACGGGGAGGACTCTGAGCAAGTGCCTGAGCCTCCCCGGCCCTTTCCTGTGTGTCTGTGTTTCACTGTGTGTGTTTTTCCCTGTCTGCAAACAGGACACAATGTCAGTCTTGCAGGGGGTTTTAACTATGAGAAGCACACTTTGTTACAATACTTCTGGGCTGCAGTGGGTACCCAAAATGAGAGTTAGTATCATTCAGTTTTTAAAGAGAAGCAATGGTCTTGCTTAGCATCTTTAGTAAAAATCATTGTATGTGAATTCTCTGTGGCTTCAGCATGAGTGGGTGAGAGGTAATTTCAGGAGCGTTATTCCCCAGGGCTCCTGCCCCCCTGCACCGCTGCCCCTGCTGCTCCCGGCCCCTGGTCTTCAGAGCACTGTGCATGTCCTTCTGCCCCACGGCACTCCCACTGGAGGCTCCAGCTGCACACGGAGGCCTTCCACCCTCTGCGCTTGTTCCCACTTGTTTAGAGCAGCTTCTTTCCCTTGCATCTTAGCTGCCTCCTCCCCCTTCCCGGGTTGTAAACTCCGGGAAAATATGGGCGTGACTTGTCCCATGGTTTATGAGGGTGTAACGTCACACATTCCTGGGAAATGGTTGTGTGTGGGAACAACTGGGGGCTAGTGAGTTCAGCGTGTGTGCAGATGGAGGCACCGCTTCACAGGGGGCATTGCTGGGGGGAGCGCTGAGCAGCAGTGGATGTTAAAGCTCCTGACACTTATGGGCTGCAGGTGTGGCAGGCATGGGTACTTCACACCTTCAAACGGGCTTTCTGCGCTCGGAAACGGCCAACTATGATTCTCGAGGGGCATGTGCTTGTCAGACAGTGAGTGTGAGTTACGGTGCTGGTATTCTGAGAGCAAGAGTTACCCGTTTGGAGCCTGTATTTACCTACAGAGTGGGCACACGTTGAGTCCTCAGTGAAACCGGTAAGTCACCACGTGCTGTTTGCTCACAGCTTCCGGTTTCCTAGGTCTACTGGCTTCATTCATTCATTCATTCATCACACATTCATTTGTGTCTCGTCTTCGCTGATTGGGATCTCTACAGCATTCTATAAAGAATGTTTCATTTGGACCTGGGTGGGATCCATGCTATGAAGGAAGAAACAAAAACCAGAAAGCCAGGGCTTTTAAGCAGCACATTTTGCAACAGGTGGATTGACCTGGTCTCTAAGTTTTGACCCCCTGCGCATTCCCCCCCCCGACCCCCCGTCAGGCTGGAGGCGTCAACAATGGGTAGGGCTGCGGCGGAACCATCTCCCATTGCGCTTTGCACATGGAAGCCATTTCAAGCTCCAGTAAATAATGATCCATCTTTGCTTAGTGGTGCACATCCATTCCTGCTAAATGCCTTGGTTTCCGGGAGCCGCTGGCTTCGGCACTGTGTGTGTGAGGCAGCTAGGGCACTCCCGCTGCTGGGAGGGCCTCAAACCTGTGGAAAAGGCGCCCCTGGGTAGGAAGGATGGACCCCCTGGCATTTTCACTCTGGGCGCAGCGCTGGGCTGTCGAAAGGCAGATGTTCCCAGGTCTGACCTAGTGGCCGACCTGACGTTTAGGGATCTCTGCGGTGTGGTTATGGAGCAACCTCCCCGGAGAGGGCCAGGGCTCATAGCATCCCTCCTGCCCCCACAGCCCCGAACGCTTCCATTAGCGCACTTATTCCCGATAGGGAGGGGACACAATGACACAGTGCAGGAGGAGAAAAAGCCTGCAGCTTCCAGGAGCTCTCAAGGTCGGGGAAGGTCTGAATTTGATTGACATAGACAGAAAATGACCTTTTCTTAAAGAAGAAATTCTATTTTGAACAATCTCATCATGGAGACGCAAATACAATTACTTGCAGTATTTTAGTGTAAACCGGCAATGGCTTTTCAGCAATTTATACTCCTCAGTAGACATTTTCTGTGAATGCAGAGAAGCAAGGACTGAGGGTCCTGAGATAGATCTTGAAGCCAAATGCTCTCTTACAGTTCACACGCAGGCATCTCTCTTTGTAGCAGTAACTTCCCTGTGCCAGGCAGCACGCCTGGGGTTTCAGGTACCACCTGCTCCTCCTCCACACCACAGCCGTGACTGGGGCTGACACTGGGGGAGTGGGGGCTTCACTGTGGGGTGGGCAGCCCCTCAAGATGCACGGGACCTACCTTCAATTCCCACAGCGATTCTCTGGGGTGCAGGGCACCTGGTCCTATTGTTGCCGTGAAAACCCCCACAAACGCAGATGCTCAGCACCAGACAAATGTTTCACTGCACAGCTTCCAACCCGGACGCCCCCTGACCAGAATCGAGGTGCTGGTGGGCTGCTTTCCTTGAAGCGCTGGGGACGAGTCAGCGTCTAAGGTCATCTGGATCGTTAGTGGCATTCAGTCCATGGAGGCTGTGACCTCGACGGCTGCCTTCTGGGGGTCTGTCCAGATCGGGGGACCTCGTCCAGTCCTTGGGGCACAGCCAGGCCCCCTTCCTCCAGCACTCCAAGTTTTAAAGATGGGGAAACTGGGGCTACAGGATGTTCATCTGCTAGAAGAAGAAGGGTTTGTGAATGGTAGCAGTGGGGGCGATGGGGTCCCCACGCCTCTGCGCCTCCAGGCCTGTCCCCTGCAGCCCCCAGGGTTTACTCAGGGCCACACTCCCTCCAAGCACAGGTCTCCGTTCTATCCGGGCACCTCTGCCTTTCTGCGAAGCCACCAGCCACCGAGCGCACGAGACTGGCGGGCAGGCGGGAGAAGGCAGCCACGCATTCCAGAATGTCAGCACAGTATTCTGTTCTGACCACTGTTTCTCTTATCCTAACCCCTTTGTGGGATTTCTGTTCTAATTAGCGGTTACCACACCTGCCCACTGAAGATGCTTAATCCGGCTCACCAGAGCTGATGCGAAACGCGCTCACACGTTACCCTTCTCAGTGGCGTCTGCCTCATTTGCCTTTGCAGGCAGCCTGTGATCTCAGCGGCAGTAATCTTCCCAGTGGAGGCGTCAGGTCCCAGAGCAAGAACAAGCCTTGATCCCTGGAAGCCGCCACGTGCTTATCGCAGAGCAAGGGCGGAGGCCACAGGAGGGCCTCCCGGATCCAAACCCAGGCGCTGTTGCTCGCTGGAGGGTCTCTGAGCGCGTTCCTGAGGGTCTCTGCACCCACCCGAGCACAGAGGTGGCACGTATCACCATTCTGTGGTCACTGTAGGAGCATCTGCAACAGCGCCTGCCCCGGGGGGAGAGCCACCGTCTGCTATTGCAGGTGGAGTGGGCTGTTTTTAAAACATTACATTTCTGCCCAAACCCCACGGATTCTTACCTCTCCTTCTGGTCGCGACTCGACATAGTAATTACATCTGCACCTGCACCCTGACACCGTGAGGACGCATGGAGACGAATGCAGGCTTCCTGAAACCACAGGGGACATTCGCTCTAATAATTAGAGGCCCAGACAGAGGCTTTTGTGAGTTCTTGTTTCTGCTGTGTGTGTGGGTTTGTTTTATTTCCTTTCACTGTCTCTTATTCTGAGCTGTCACTTCACTTGCCTGTTGCTTAATCCCGTTTTCCAATTCGCAGTTTCTTATCTGCTGTGGGTTTAGACACCAAACCACCACCTCATGACTTTAATGTGCGAAATTTCTTGGAGGCTTGGGGGCCCTTCGCTGTGCACAGACACGAACGGCACAGGGCTCGGCGGGCGCTGCCTGGGCGGGGCCTCTTTCTGCACGCGATCAGACTCAGGCCAGTGTTTCTGCGCCCAAGGTTCTCCCCCGGCCGTGCGAGTCCCGGGAACCGCAAGCCACACCGTTGGCTGTGCTTGGTGACTGGGCCCCTGTCCTCGGTGTGAGGCCCTGCCGCCGCCACCAGACTCAGCACTTCCACGCCGACCTCCTGCGCTCCCAGCCACCTGCCACCACTTGGATGGGGCACAGCGGTGCTCGCCAAGTCACAGTGTGTTCAGAGACCTCGTTAACTTCCTGGATCCCATGAAAGCACGACCGACTCCCTGGCATCCCTGCAAATTAACTGATCAGTCTGCACCAGAGAGCGGGACAGAATCGCAGAGGCATATTCCTGGCTGGCGGTCAGGGCAGACTGAAAGCCGTCCGCCGCAGAGGCTCACAGACCGGAGAATGTCGCAGGTCCTGCCTGGGGTTAGCAGCCTTGGTAATGCTACCTAACTGCCATCCTGAATCGAGGTGATAGATCGTCAGGAAAAAATTAGGGAGCACTTTACTTCAGTTAATTATGTTCTCAGTTCTAGAATTTTCATTTTGTTTTTTCTAAGACTCCATTTG
Organism: Micronycteris hirsuta; assembly: GCA_004026765.1. Taxonomy (NCBI): domain Eukaryota; kingdom Metazoa; phylum Chordata; class Mammalia; order Chiroptera; family Phyllostomidae; genus Micronycteris; species Micronycteris hirsuta. The sequence goes on from PVJI01001516.1 coordinate 17,237, forward strand.
TAGAAGCGCTCTGGTTCCATATCACCCAACTTTTCAAGTTCATCAATCACAATTCTGAAATCTGTATCTAAAGTATTGGCATGCCCCGAGTTTGTTTCTCTTGACCTTCATACGCGTGGTCTAGCGCACTGGCTTTCTCTCGGGGTCCTTATTCCTTTTATCCCTAAATGCTGAACACGTGCATAAAACAGCCCGAGCTCTGGGTGCTGTCCTGTTCTTCCAGGGAGGTTTCCTCTCAGCGCGGGCCTGCAGTTAGACTGCAGGCTGTTCACCTCAATCCAACCATAAATCGAGCTGATCTGAGGCTGCATTTTAATCTTTTCAAGGCTTTCCTTCTGGTACACTCTCAGTCTTAAATCATAACCACTTAGCACTCCCAATGGAGGAGCTGTACTTTTTCTGTAGAAAGGCCCAACTTTTGGGGAGATTCCAACATTAATTTTTGACCATTTTGGGCCAAATCTGAGCCCCACCCTTCAGCTCCTCACAGGCAGCTTCCAGCGGGTCTCTCAGCAGCTCTGCTTGGTGGAGGGCTAGCCGACACCTGAAGGCTGATGGGTGCCCAGCGCTGGCTCATGCCCAGACTTTCCCTTCCCTGTGCGCTGGTGTTTCTCCCTCCCTCCCTGTCTCTCTCTGTTGTACACACACACACACACACACACACACACACACACGCACGCACGCACACGCAGCGGTCACTGGATTACGATGAGGGTGGCAGTGCAATGGTGACAGGCTCCCACTCAGTCTCCTCCCCCCAGCACACAGCCCTGCTCGTTGCTGCTGAGGCTGATGGGTGCCCACAGCCCCTCTCTGGCTGCACATCACTCTTCGGCAGTGCCAGCACGGTGTACAGTAGGATCCTTGGTCTTACAAAATCCACCCACTGATACTTTCTAGTGATGCTCAGACGGCCCCTCAGTTGAAAATCGGGTTACAACTTAGTAAACAAGATGTTCTTTGTCCGGAGACCTTCGAGGGCACCGCCGAGAAAACCCGAGAACTGGGGAACACTCTGCCTCCAGGCCCACCCCCACCCTGTCAGTGAGTGTGAGCAGCCTGGGAATGCGCGGGGGTGGAGCGCCAGCGGCTCCCTCCTCCTTGGTGGATGCGTGCCTCTGTGCATCAGCAAGCTGGGTGGCCACCTGCCTGGCCAGTCTGGGGCGTTTGCACCCTGCCATTCACCAGCGCCACCATAAAGCCTTCTTTGCCATACTTGGAGGGCTCTGGGGTCTGCTCAGCAGGACAGTGGGGATGCCAGGAATGTCTCTCTTGCTACAGATCTGTCAAATTCCCACGATGCTCATACTTGGAGCCACAGGGTGTGGGTGAGAAGTGACGGCGGGGGGGGGCGCGGGAATCTTAGCTTGAATCTGTCTTAGAAGACTGTCCCTGAAACCCCAATGCACTCGAGTCCGTGTGCTCGAGCGTGGGGGACAGCGCAGGGACAGGCCTGGGGGAACGGTGCAGGCAGGGGCAGCACATGGCATGCAGATGCTCAGAGAGCCGGCATTTCCCAGATCCTGCCCACATTTCAGAACGAGGCAGGCAGAGAGCACGGCTGCTCCAACTGCACCTGCCACAGGCCGGCAGGAGGCGCTGCACCCCCGTCCCTTCACCAGGTGAGTGAGGACGACACAGCCATGTCCCAGATGCTGCATGGTGAGAAAGCTTTTCCTGCCTGCAAGGGGACGTGGGCCCAAGGTGCTGTTTTAACCAGTTGTCCTAAGGGTTCCCTGCAGTGGAAGCAGCCAGACTGCATGTCCATCAAGGTTTACACCCTGTCCCAGAATGCTTCTCCTATACTGAGGGGTGAGGGCTCTCTGGGCACCGCTGGGCCGCGCACTCGCCAGGGGCCTCACGGAGCCACTTCCCATCCGTCCCCTTCCCGGGCAGCTCTCTGCACAGAGAGCCTTCCGTCACAGAGACAGACGAGGTTGTTAGCGAAGGGGATGGAAACGGAGCCGCAAACGAGTGCAGATTACACTGTCAGTGCTAATTACAGCTCCATGTGGCACAGGGCCAAGTTGTGACGCGTCTGCGATTATCCCGTCCAGAGGACTTTCCCATCAGGTCTCCGCTGCCCCCCGGCCAAGCCCACGGGGAGGCCCTGCTACACACTCGGGTCGAGCCTGCTATCAGTGTCCAGGTGCTGTGCGCCCTGACACCAAACTGTGGCTCAGGGCTCTGAGGGGGACTGAGCTGGCGGAACGAGAAGCTCAATGTCAGAGGAAACACATGGTGGCCGTGGTCGGCGCGGTCGCCCGCAGGACTGAAAGGGTGCGCTGGACGCCCAGGGCGGCTGTCAGTGCAGCTGTCAGCAGGTCCTCCCAGGACGCGCACAGCCTTGGAGATGAACCCTGACCGCCTGTCCTCATGGGCCTGGAAAACCCTGCGGGGAGCTTTCGAAGTAACATGAGTACCTGGTGCTGTTTACTGCTGAGGACACTCAAAAGGGTAACCCCGTCAGGACACGTATGGTATCTGTGTGCACGTGTGAGCCTTACTTCCGTATTTGAATCCCGTCACAAGAACGTGGTCCTGAACTAATAATGCAACAAACGAGTACGTAGCAGTCAGGCTCAGGCGCCCCGGTCGGTTTGGGGGACAGCACAGTGAGAGAATCACTCGAGGGAGCTGTGTGAACTGTATTCCAGAACACGGAATGATGTAAGATTGATGGTCTTCATGAGCACCTGTTTTATCAGAAACACCAGCGTAAACAGCCCAAGAGCCCAAGTGTATCAACTGAGTCGATAACAAGTTCTAATTCACGGCAGCTTCAAGCCCCAGCAAATGTCTCCCTCCAGGGCCGTGCGGGCCTCCGAGAGACGGGAATCAATTGGTGCTGGTGGGATCGGTGCGGGTGTTGGAAATGGCTCGTGGTTTGGAGAAACACTGTATTGGGACTGCTTCCTCCGTGCGCGTGTGGAAGATCTCCAGTGGTTGGAAACCACAGTACAAACTCCCCGGGGCGCACACCCAGCTGTCAGGGTGTGAAGCCTCCTTGAGAGAGAGGCTGTGTGTTCAGGGTGGGACGGCAGGCGGCGGACCCGAGGACCCACGTGCTATGTGCTACCTCCCACTCGCCGGTTTTATGACTGTGTCAGTTCCCCAGGGTTGACGTGATAAGTAGGACAGCCTGGGTGGCTGTGGACAGCAGAGATGTGTCCTCTTGAGGTTCCGTAGTTCAGAACCTCGAACCCAGGGCTGGCAGGCAGGGCCCTGTGCCCTCTGACAACTCTGGAGTGGAGAATCCTTCCTCTTCAGCTGCTGGGGCCCTGGAGCTCCTGGTTTGTGGCGGCGTCCCTCCTGTCTCTGCCTCCACAGCCCCAGAGCCACCTTCTCCCCGGGGATCTTCACATCATCTTCCATCTGGGCGTCTGCGTCCCAGGCCCCACTGCCTCTCTTACAGGGACAGCCGTCCCGCTGGGTGAAGCCCCACCCCCTCACCTCGCCTGAACTCGATCACACCTGCAGGGACCCCAATTCCAAGAGGGTCAGGCTCACAGGCACTAAGGTGAGGAGCTCAACATATCTTTCTAGGGGACGAAACTCAACCCACAAAAGTGACCACGGGCAAGACTCTGGTCTCTCGAGGCCTCAGACTGCACACTGGTCAGGTAGAAATGACAGCCGAGAACCACGCGAGGCTGGGGTACAGGCGCCATCATCCCACGTGGTGGCCTTCATGGTAAAAGGAAGGCCTGGGCGCTGTTAGGGTCTCTGTCCTCCTCAGGCGTCCAAGGGGGAAGTTGGGGGAGGGGAACGGGGTGAGCTAGAAAAACTATGCCACTGTTTTTAAGGCTCTACTGAAAATGATAATGAAACAAGGATTAAAAGTGGGAAACCCCTTTTCTGACTTGGGAAATCTTAGCCTTTCAGGCCTTTGAAGAAGCTGAAGTGCTACAAATCTGAGCAGACTGTGAGAGAGCATCACATGAAAAGAGTGTGAATCGTGTAACATCAGCTAATTCTCATTCCTAAGTGATCTCACAAAGCCTCCACAAAGATCTTATCCACCCCAGAGTCCCAACGCTGAGCAGACACAGCTGGAGCCCAGGTTAACACGTCCAAATGGAGATTCTTCTGAGCCGGGTTCCCAGTTCTTCCCTCACTCTCAGGCAGGCCCACGGACCCTCAGTAATGACTTTTGCTCCAGGAGAAATCACCTGGTTAAGCGCCTGCTCCTCACTGCAGTCCCTGGAGTAAGCCTCATTCAAAGCTCAGGTAATCGGACTGCTCCTCCTCTCTATCTGGAAACTCGGGCGCCCCACTGGGCGTTTGCACAGGTGAATTCAGGAGACCGCTGCGCTGCACGACGTTCCGTGGGTGTTTGGAAAACAGTCACGCCCCAGGGCGACTGCGCCAGTGCCCCCTAGATGCGTCTCCCATGAGGAAGTCCAAGGGCACTTCAAGAACGACGCAGGACTGAAGCCTCACCCACTCAGCCCCAAGCCAAGCATCTGTGCACCTGCTAGAGTTACACAGTCCCCTGCTGGTGGCTGTCCAACTCTTTAACAAGGGGTGGCCGCACCTGGAAGGGCGCACACAGGAACAGGTTAACAAAGGACAGTGATGGGAGCAGCCAGGAATATTTAAATCGCAGGTTATGTACACAACATGCCAGCTTCGCTCTCTGAAAGACACAGCCAAGGGACTCGTGTTCATGGTGAAATATTGCCTTGGGGGCCTGCTGCATAGATTACTATAACAAGAACATCCCAGAAGGGCAAGTTCTGATATTATAAAACTGACTCAGTTGGCTGCCTGTGGCCAGGAGCCCGAAAAGTTGTAGGTGTTGGTGACATTTCCAGGAAGTCTGCAGACACGTTGGAATCTCTGGGACTCATCTGCACAGCCAGCTTAATAATGGACATAACTTTCTCTCTAGAGCCTTCCTTCATGCAGAGGGGCTTCTCCGGGCAAGAGTCCATCACCGAGATTTAGCACTGCCGAGCGCGACCCACCCTGTTCTCAGAATTCCTCATGTGCTCATGTTTCTTTTACTTTTGAGATGGTGACAGATAATGTGTGGCTAGGGCCAACCAACAGACACGCTGAAGTCTCCCTGAACGTCCGTTTCAGAGAAAGCCCCTCCTCTGGGCGGTGAAAGCAAATGGGAGGGAACTCGGTGTTTTTGCTCCTGAGCTGCATTCATGCGTGTTTTCTCACGAGGTTTTGGGGCGAGCCTCGTCACCAAGCACAGAGTCAGGATGCCAGAAATGGCTTCTGGACACGTCTCTCCCACCCGAGAGAAGAACTTTTCTGGCTTGGAGATGGAAGCGCCTCCTGCAGATGGCTAGGCTTGGTGACCTGCTCTTCAGTCTGACGGATCTCGCTGGGACTTCAGCGGTCACACACCCTTGCAGCCGCTCCCCACTGTCAACAGCCCCTGCGGGGGAGTGGAGGGCAGAGGTTAAGAACAAGTACCCATCTCCCCGTGAGTTTAGGCCGAATCCCTAACCTGTCCTCTGAGGCTTCCAGTACAGCAGCCTGCCCGCTGGCATCAACCCCACGACCCCTCTGCGTAGAGTGGCCCGGCCCACCCAGGCACTGGCCTCTCTGGTCTCCCACCCTGCAGGTCCACCGGCCACACTGGCTCCTGTGGGTGCATCGTTCTCCCCACCCCCAAGGCACTTGAGACAAGTTATCAGAACAGACTCTCCAGCAGGAAAGCCCTGTGGGCGCAGGCTTGGCACCTGACGTATTTCTGTTACTTATACCCTGGTTCCTACTCTACACGGGCGCAGGCTTCTAAGCTCGGGACACCTGTGGAAATCCCCTGGGGGAAATGGCCCCTCAACGGCGTCAGTGCCCCTGGAGTGTGTAGCACACAGGCTTGGCTGCTTGTACATGAGATGTGCGCCACGGCGAGGTGCCCAGAAGGACGGCGTCGCCGAGACAGCGCAAAGACAGACGAAAAGCAGAAGACTGCCACAGATGCTCCAGCGTTCAGAGTATCTTCCTGTAAGGCACCTCTTGAATCTGTAGCTGCCAGTGAGGGTGGGGGAGGGTCCCCAAGCCTCCGGCTGCCTGAAGACGCACAGCGTCCACCACCTGAGCCCCTGCTAACAGGTGTCCTCGTTGCGAGGGTTAAATGGGACCCCAGGGCCACACCTCACCCGGGACAAGGCACCCACCCCAGCGAAGAAATGGTCTAGCGAGGCTGCGTTTCTGTCTGCGGGAGCATTCAGCTTGTGTGAACAGGATGCAGGGACCGATATGCTGCAGTTTCCAAAATGAGGTAGCAGGCCAGAATGCAGCCTGTCGAAACACTACCTGGGAGCTCATTTCCTAAAACTTAAAGCCCCCCACCTGTGCCGATAGCAGACAAGGGGCAGGAGAAGGGGGGTGATGGGGACGCTATCTGGGTGGCCCCCTTTCAGGGATGACATTAAAGTTCCAGTCCAGCGCTGAGGATTCTTCCTTTGTGCCTGGCGAGGCACACAGCACTCACAGGTGTACCTGCCAGTGAGAAGACTTGGCGCAAAGGTGGCAGCAGTGGCCCCTGACACAGGGCAAGCCAGAGTCTTGCGTCCTGCTTCTGCCATTGAGGGAAAGGCACCGCGTGCTCACCAGAGACCCAGAGAGAAAGGAGCTGCCTGCAGCGGGCCTCCGCCCATCCTGAACCAACTCGCCCTTCAAATGGAAACAGAGTCTGTGTTCCTGATTTTTAAACACACACTAGTGTACTGGGAAAAATAAGCAATGTTTCCCGTGTAGTAAGTTCACTCTTCACGTTTAAACATTCTCTCTGTCTCCTGTGCACTACGGTCATAGCCATTTGTGAGCAGAGGCGGTTAGGAGCTGGCCCCTGTTCTCACCCCAGCGACTGATCACAACACAAGAGCAAATAACACTGGGAGAAAACCGCAGTTATCATTTCTTCTTCCGGGGTGAACCCTGATGTTTGGGCCCCCTGAGCCTGTATCTGCACAGCCAGCCCAGGAAGGCCAGGCCGGGGTGCGTGCTGGAACCCAGCCCGGTGCCGCGGGCCTCTGCTCCAGCCAGGGGACTGGCCTTACGGGCGGGTGGCTGGTGTCGACTCTCTGTCCCCAGGGACCTGGTAGAGTTCTTGGACTTGAATCACTTCAGGTTTTATGATCACAAAAATAGGCAGATACTTTTTCTCGATAAGAGCCTGACGTTAATTAAAATGATTATCTCTATTGAGTGGAAGAGAGAGAAACTGGAGACGGAGGTAGAGCGAGACAGAGAACATGCCCTAAAGAATCATCTCATGCATTCCTTTTGTCTCCAGCTACCTGTGTTTTGTAGCCCATTAGCGTTTTGCTGTATTCTCACTATCTTCGGTGACATGTGAACACTACCTTTGAAGACAACGTTATTAAATCACGCTCCATCACAATAAAGGAAGGGTCTGCTTCTCTCAACCCCTTTCTTGTGGAAATGGCGCTCCAAATGCCCAGTGGAGTTTCCCAGGTCACGGCTGCTGCATAGTGCGGTGCTGCATGCCGCATACCGCACGTCTTCCTGGGCTGCCAGAATCAGGTGCTGGGGTGCAGAAACCCTAGGCACTGTGGGTCTTTCTCTGCAATGCCACAGCACCGACTCCCCTGGAGAGTGTCTTCCGTCTTCATGATGTTGGCTAAGCCAACAATGGGCTTAAAAAGACACGGATGAGCAGGCGTGGCTCACACTGTGTGCAGTGCCGGACTGAATGGCCAGGCCTGGGGAGGCCCCGCAGGCAAGGGAGCCATCGGCTTGCTGTGGAGGAGGGTGGCTTTTTCTCAGCTCGTGTCCCATGTCCCATCAGCTTGAGCTTTCCACAGATACCATGACAGGCAGCCCAACCCGACCCAGGTGAGCTGTGGGGGAGGGATTTTTGTTGAGTCACGTGACAGGTGATCACCGCAGCTGAGCAGGCTGCCTCCAGGCGTGCCTAGGACTTGGGGCTTATGTGGGGGTCTCAGAACTTGGGTGTCTTCCGTGTCTACACCCCACCTCTTCTGGGGTAGCTCATCTATCAGCTGGATGATGTGGTCCCCTAGTTTCAGGCTGCGTCATCCATTTTAATATTCTAAGAGCAAAACAAGTCTTCTCTCCAGGGCTCAGAACACACACCTGGATTCGCTCTGATTAGACCAGCCTGGCTCTGGCAGGAAGAATCTCCAGGTCTGAGCAACCATTGGTCCAGCCAAACACTTGGGTTCTGCGACCCATCCAGAACATGGACATAGAGGTGTCCTGGGTCACACGGACTAGGAACGGGGGGCGGGATATGCCCCCCAGATGGAGCCTGGGTGCCAGTGCCACAGACCAGAGGGGTGGCGGTGGGTGCTCAGCAGTAAAGCTGATGTGGTGACCTACATAAGCATCTCCTGGCGCACTAGGCTTTTGCAGATTTTCATTCGTGCATGCCTCCCTCAACCTCAAGTTCTTCTCCTGGCCTCTCTGCCACACTTCAGTGTGCCCTCTCTCTGCCTGGAAGCTTTCCCCAAACCCTTCCGCTGTGTGAAGCACAGCTGACTCTTTTCTTTGGTTAATATTTTATTAATTTACGTTCAGAGAGAGGAGAAGGGAGGGAGAAAACCCTGGATAACTTCTGATTCCCCTAACTTAATGACTAAGAACCCGTGGTTGACCAGAAGCCCTGCTGATATCACAGCCCATTAACAGGTATTTGCATGTTCCAGGTATTATGTATTGTATTCTTATAGCAAAGTAAGCCAGAGAAAAGAAAGCGCTGCTAGGAAAACCATAAGGAAGAGAAAATGCATTGACAGGAGCGTGCGGATTTATTTTTGAACATCCACATGCAAGCTCAACCCCTGCTGCTCAATGGTCAGCGACTGCACCCCTGTGCTGGGCCCCCACGTCCTTGAAGCCCCATCCACACTGGCCCGGCCTGCCCAGCCCGGCCCCCAACATGCACCCCTCGTGGAAGTGGAAACAGCAGGTATGAAATCTATTTCTGAAATGAGAGAACTAGAAAATAGCCATTCTAAAACCTCTGCTATGGTCCTGTATTCACAGGCCAAGGCTGTCACTTTCACTGAAGACGTGTGACCTGTCAGGCCCCGTCTCCAGCTGTGCGTACCGTTCGGTGGCCTGGGGGGTTCACAGGCCTGCCTCTCTGGCTTGGTCGCCCACGGGGCTCTGGGCCCCTTGCAGCTGGCGTCCCTAAGACGGCCGGCGGGGCGACCTTTCCCTCTCCCACCTGGTCACCAGAGTCCGGATCAGAAACCCTCCTTCCGGCACCTGCCACCTGCACACGTCTCATGCCTCCGTTGGTTAGAATGGGCGCTACAGTCCGAATGTCTGCGTCCTTCCGAAACTCACGAAACCCTGACCTCAGGCAGCACTCTCAGGAGACGGGCCTTGGGGGTTACGTAGATCGTGGAGCGACGTCCTCACGAGCGGAACTAACACCCTTATTGAAGGGTTTGCAGAAAGCTCCCCTGCCATGTGAGGTCGCTGTGAGGAGACCCATGGGGCAGGATGCAGCCCCCCAGACACCGGATCTGCCAGCACCTTGGTCTCGGGACTCCCAGCCCGCAGACTGGGAGCCGTGAACGTCCTTTGTGGCCCAGCAGTGAGAGCTCACAGGCACGGACAGCGGGCCCGGGGCAGCCGCCGGGGAGGCGTTCTCTGCCCGAGTCGGGAACGCCAGGGGCTCCGCAGACCAGCCCCACAGCCTCACCGGCTCACCCTGCGAGGCTGTACTCCTTTGAGCCCGACGTGCCCAGGCAGGCGGCTCTGCTCCTCGTCCCAGGAGGGTAGCTGGCCTTCGCTGCCGCCCCCTTCTCAGGCGTGCAGTGACGCAAACACTGGGACTCCAGGCCCCGTTCAGTCTGAGAGGGGCCTGTGGGGGTGAATGGGACTCACCAGAGAGCTGTGCATCCACATGAGCCCTGCCCAGCCCAGCCTAGACCCCAGGGTAGGAGCAGGAGCCCCTGCCGAGGTGGGGACTGCCGTTGTCAGAGTCACTTCATTGAGACAACAGAGGCGCCAGGCCACAACCTGCTGCCTCTGCCAGTGACTGTCCCTCCGCTCATCCCTTGAGCCCAGGGGTGCCACCGCCACGGTCCTAGCTGGGCCTCCTCCCACTGGTGCACAGACCTGCGACACTGGCCACCTTCTCAAGGGGGCCTGTCTATCCCCATCACCACCTTCCCACCCTCGCTGTGTCACACCATCATGGGCATGTGACATGGGAGGCAGCAATGTCTGCATGCACACACGTCAACATGGACTGCAGGCCCTGTCAGCAGTCCTCGGGCCAACTAACGGATGCAGGAAGTCCCAGCGTGTCTGCCATCCTGAAGTGCCATCTTCTGCAGCAAAGATGGCGAGGAGGGTGCTGCACAGGAAGGAGACTGCTCTCTGACCTGTGTGCCGCCACAGTGATGTCGCCATTTCTGATGGCCATCCCCACCAAGGCCCCTTGGGGCAGAGGCCTGGGCTGACCACCTGAAACGAAGCTTTCGTGGGTCCCTTTCTGGATGAAAATGAAGGATGATGTGGTCCTTCCACAGGAAGCCCATGTAAACTGCAGTCTTTGCCATCATCTCTGCTGTCATGAATGACTTCAGAGCAAACACCAATCTTTTTCTGTACTAGCAGATAAAAGCCTGCTTGGTAGATCACACCATAACAACGACAGACATACACAGACAGAAAGACGAGGAAGTTTTTAAGAGTTATTTGAAATATTAAAGTATTAGAAATCACCTCCAAGCCCAGCAACAGACGTTGGTAGAATGAGTTATGGGGGTCACTGGGACAGAAGAACGCTGACTGAACACTTGTGAGGCGGGGCACGGGGGGAGGCACTCTGGCACCTTCTGTGGCCCTCCCCCACATCCAGGGCATGCGTGTGGAGGGCCCGCCCTGCCGTGAGAGGAGCCAGCCACGCACAGCCCTGCCCTGGCACCGCTGCACCGCGCTTGGGGGCTGTGGTCCTGGCAGCGTGGCCTGCTGCTGGGGATGTCTCAGTTGCTTCAACTCCAAGAACTTCTGTTTCTTGGCCGGGACCTGCATTAGCATCTGTGGACGCTGCAGAAAGTGGCCAGGCTTGGCTGGAGGCTGCGGCACTGGCCAGGGCTGTCCCGCCTTTCCATGTGCCTGTCACCAGGGGATGGGACAGAGGACACTCTGCTGCTGGCTGTGCTCTGGAAAGTTTCTATATTGGCTCAATGAGCTACAGAGAAAAAAGGAGGAAGGAGCGCTACTTCGCTCTTCCATCGCACTGAGCTCTGGTGACACCAGAAATGACAGAGTGAACATTGGGGCCTGTCTTGAGCCTCCAGAGACCCCGGTGACGGGGCGGCCGAGCCCCTTCCCGGGAGCCGGCCCTCGGCACTGAAAAAATAGGACTTATGTTGTGGCTGTGACTCTAAACTTGGTTACGAGAATCTTCATTTCTCCTACAGACATACTAATTTTTTTCAGTGTGCATTTGATCTATTTTTAAACTTTTAAAGTCTTCACGTGTGGCCCCCATTCAGGGCACGGCTATCTGGCCTGGTGCACCTGTCGGCTGGCAGCCTGCCCACGAAGCGGGTTGTTCTGACTACTTAAAGGACTGGAGCCTCCAGCCCTCCTGTCTGCATGCGCCTCAGCTTTGCACTGCTTCGGGGCTGCTCCATCTTCCGTGACGGGTCCGTACCTGAGGCTCCTTCTGCCCCAGGACTGCACACCCGTGGCTGGTTGGCTGTGTGACTCTGCAGCTGTCCCGCAGTCCCCGGCCACAGAGAACACGGAATGGAAGCCCTTGTGTCCGCCTCACTGAACACACAGCCAGCACGGACCACAGCCCTCCCTCTGCCTCACCGAGCCTGCTTCCCGGCGCCAGTGTTCTTCAGGGCGGCGCTCACACCCACTGCGCAGCTCCGATGTTTACATGCTGCAGGTTTGGAGTGATTCATTTCCATCCGTTTGCTTTTAATTTCCCCGCATCATATGTCAAACACCGCCACGAGCTGTTAGGACTGGTTGCTGTTAAATTATCTAGAGCTGTTATATTGCTACTTAATGCCTGCGTTTGATGGGGTTATTAAAATCATGACAATACAAATTACCATAGCAACACAAACAAGAATTTACGGCCCGTCGTTAGCTCTGGAAGCTAAAAATATCGACGCCTCTGGAAAGCATGAGTGTGCGGCAGTTCACCACTCTGCCGGCCGCTGAGTCCTTGTGGTCCGCGCCACGTGAGCTCGGGCATCGAGTCCTGTGAAGAGTCACTGTTGGCTGCAGGAGGCTCCCACTCTTCACTGTCCAGCCTCGGAGGCGTGTGGCTGTGGGGCCGGGTGCAGTCCCTTCACCCGAGTGACCTGTCCCTGGCCCCTCTTGTACGCAGCCTGCCTTCGAAGCGAGGGCCCACCAGTGGCACAGGAAAAGTCACCACCTCACAAATGATGGTCTCCATCACTTGTTAAGGAAACGCTGCCCAGGAGACGGGCATGTTTGTCTCCGTGGCTGGGAGAGCCACCCGTGGCAAACTCCAGCATCTTGGTTAGACAGTGAGGCCGGTAGTGTGTCCGTGTCGTGGTCACACTGTGTGTCTCTGCCCTTGGCCATCACCCACCCCTGCAGGGCTGACTGGCTGGAAGAATTCCTGTCACTGGTTGGTCATCTTTTCTACCTGTGTTCCAGCTCTAAGAAAAGATGCATCATAAAATAGTTTTGTAGAAGTAAAAATGCATTTCCTTTTTTAAATCACAGACAACCAAAGCGAGACTTTTTTTTTAAAAAAACCCTTTGCTGAGATCCTGTCTTTGGACTTCACAGGCAGGCGGGGTGATACCAATGAGCTGTACCACCTCCTCTCCAAGACCAGCTCCTTCTTTGCCTGCCCCCTGTGCCTGCTGCCTCCCCTCAGACTGGCCACCCTGCACACGCCACAGCTCAGGTCGCAGCGTCACCCCCAGCTCTGCATGCAGTGTGGGGCCTGGGGCAAATAATCCACCTCCCTAGATGCTGTTTTCTAATGTGTGAACGGGGAATTAAAAATTCCCAGGCAATAAACAGACGTGTGTTCTAAGGAGAAAATTACCAAATTAACACAGAATACTTAGAATAAAGGCTCAGTAATTCTTAATTTCGTTCATTACTAATATTGTTATTTCTTGGGAAATTTGGTGTTTTACTTTAAATGAAGTGTAATCTACGTAAGTAATGTGGCGAACCTGGAAAATACAGCCCAGGCCCTTTAACGCAGTGGTATGCACCTGTGAACCGCTTTCGGGTCAGACCTGGGGCCCCCAGCACGGAGATGTCCCGTGTGGGTGCCCTTCTCTGTCAGCTCCTCACAGCCCACCACTCCCTGAGGCGAGTGGGGAGGGAGACAGGTCTATGCCCACAGCCATGTGCATGTGTGAACGTCACATGAAGGCAATCATGCCGCATGGGTTATTTTTTGCGTGGCTTCTCTCGTTCCTTTTCAGGGTTGTCCTGTTTGCACATGTGCTGTGTGTGGCAACGGTTCATTTCTAGTGCTATGTTCAGTGTATGGCCCCACTGAGCATTCAGCTGTCTGGGCCTGCTGCCACCTGCTCCTCCATTCTCCGGTTGGCGGGCACCTGCGGTGATTCCAGACGTGGCCCTTAGGAAGAAATCATGCAGTGTGGAGAACTGCTGAGCCCCCGTCTCTTGAGGAAATACCTGGGAGGGGGACTTCCAGGTCACCAGGTAGTGCTGGTGTAGAGCTGGCCAATGACACCACCACAGGTTATTGGGCACCCACTGTCACTTTATTCCAACTCAGCATCTACCTCCTGCACTTATGCATGTTCTCGCCAAAGGCACCTTCCAGATATCACACTGAAGACACTGTGTACCGGGCCCACTTTGCATTCTTGCCCATCATTCTTTTCTTCCCGACTTCAGACAAGCCCTCTGTGCTGCTGCCTGCCGTCTGAAGGCCGGAAGAAGAGCATCGGCTCGAGCGTCCCTCATCACTGTTGTTGAAGACCCTATCCTACTGTGCGATCCACGGGTGAGCTCTGCATCCCGCTCCTGTGACCGTTCTCACGCCCTGCGTTCTCAGACATCCACCTCCTTCGAATCCTTGGCTCTAGGGAGGGGCTCCCGTGCAGGAGAGAAGGAAGGACAGGAAAGGCCTGTGTGCTCCGTTCAGCATCAGTCCTGCCTGGTGGGACCTCAACCCCACAGACTAGCACGTGTTGCTCCTGCGACCCCCTGGCAGGGTGACAATTTCAGAAGGTGTGACCCTGTGCCCGGCGGTCTATACTACCTGCACACCGCTCTCCTGTGACCTCCATGGCAGAGGCTGAACTGAAGCCCTCAACAGGCTCTGAACGTTCAGATTAGGGACCTGCTGCGTCTTTTGATCTGGAGAGGCAGCATTGACAGAAGCACTTTCACGGGAGTGTAAGATGTCTCGGGAATCGATCGATTCTAATAGGAAGTCCTGACCTCATCCTCCAGCAGCTCAAACTGCTTGTTTCTACAGCTGCACACAGAGGTGGGGAAGATGTGAACATGTCCCCCGGCTGAGCCTGAGCAGTGCCGGGGCGTGACCCCACAGGGAGCCGACAGTCGGGACGGGCGGGATGCTGCCAAGCGGGAGACCTGCTGCCGCATCCCCGTGTGCTTACGCAAGGTGGGCCGCCGACACAGACTCTTGTACCAGGCCGAGTGGCTGTGCGCTGGCCAGCGGTCCTGGGCCAGCTGGAGCACACACACGGCAGACACTGGTCCACCGCACGGCCCAGCAAAGGGACACAGGCAGTTTCCTGAAGTCGGCGCATGTCAAACGTCTCGTCTCAGAGGAAAGGGCCGGCGGTACGGGCTCCACGGGGGCCAGGCTCCCAGGGCACGGCTGTGAAGCCCGAGGCGTGCCCGCCTTCCATGACGTTAGCTCCCAGCTGCTCGGCATGCTCTGTCCACTCGTCCCTCGGAGTCAGAGCCTGCCCCATGCCGTGAGGTCCCCCCCGACACAGGGCATGCAGAGCATGCGCAGGACCTGTTCAGAACGGGCGCGAGAGTCTCACATCAAACACAAGTTCGGGCAGCACACATCTGGCCCGCTCGTTGCACTATGCGTCATCTTCCACAGTAGGCTTTGTGCTGTCTTGCAGTTTTGCAGTTTGAAAAAAGCATCCCTAATCATGAGGTTCAGTGGGACTCAGCTGGCTCCCTGAATTCTGTCACTTCCTGAACGGCTCGGTGGCGGTGCTGAAGTGGATGACAAGAATGAGCTGTTTTGAAATTTTGTATCAATTAACTCACATTTAAATTTTTCTGAGTCCTATTAACCAGGATCTGGAAGACTGTCTTTAATCTCTGCCAATCATTGGCTCTAGAAATCAGCTGCTTTCTCGGTCGCAGGAGATAACTTCCTGTGCTGTGAAAAGAACTTTTGTGGGCCTGTAGCAGGTGGCAGCATCTCAGCGGGAGGCTGCGACATGCTCCCTCTGGGGCTAAGGACACAGAGTGTCTGCCAGTGTCAGGTGACGACACCAATGATGACAATTTACCACGTCCGCCTCTACTGACTCAGCCATCACCCACGCTCTTGGCACTGCTGCACGGCTGTCCCAGGCTGCCAGTCGCTGGCCCACACCCCACGCACGCACAGTCTTCTTTTCGGAAACAACATCCCCCCAATTCTGGCTGGCTGCACAGGATAAACACGGCCTTTCTGGCTTCCCTACAGCTACCTGTGGTCATGTGATGCAACGCTGGCCCATGGGAAACAGACACCGCGTGCGCCTGCGGGTCAGCGCTTTAAAGACAGTGGTCTGCCCCCCTCCTCTTTCATCCCCTCTCCCCCAGGCTGGGGCAGGAGTGGAGGTCCATCGTGTGGGTCACGACAGTACCCCAGGGAGAGAGTGAGATGGAACACGCAGGGCCCATATGTGACTGTCCCTTGGAGGATGCCTGACGTTCCCAGAGACCTGGAGCCATAAAGGACCCCCATCTACACCCCAGCTAAGACAAGCAGCGTCATGCTGGCTGGAAGCTGCAGAGTCTGGCAGTCAGAGAGCTTCACAATGAGGCCGTGGTGACATCGGAACTGGCCCTTGACAGGGTGGCGATGGAGAGACGGGTTTTAAAGGCAGACAAAGGCAAATTTCCTGTGAGAGCCAGAGTCTAGTTCTGGCTGACAAAGGATTTAATGGAGGAGGCTGGGAGATGACCCATCAGTGCTAAGGAGCTTTCAGTGCCTGAGCTGTAGGCGAGGACCTTAGGCGGGAGGCAGCCTGGTGATGAACATCTTCCTGCTGCTCGGTCCTCCCCCGACCTCCACCCACGCGGACAGGGGCCTCACCGCTGACCTGCGCGCTGGCAGAAGTGATGCCGAGGTGTTGGGGGCAGCTGGCCGAGAGCTGGTGGTAACAAAATAAAAGTGGGGCCCCGGTTAGTTGTGTCCACTTTGTCCAAGGAGACAGGCACGGCCTCGATCAGCCCCCCACCCCCATCCCCCAGTGACGGCCTTGCTCTGTTCGTGGACGAGGACTGCACCTGGCCTTCGCGGCGGCTGCCAGTCCGGGTGGGGCACTGCTCAGCCCTTCTGTACTGACCGGGGAGGGCGGCAGCGGGTCTCCTTTCTGCAGGCACTGTGCTGAGGACACACCCACTGCCACCCGGTGCTCATAGCCATCCAGCATCACCTCGGCAGCCCAGGCTCCTGGTGGGATGCTAGGTTAGCTCTGGGCTGAATTATCACTATTTTTTTAAGTGAGTGAGAGGCAGATTCCTCGAACGGCCAAGACTGGCAGATGGCCGGCAGCCCTGTCCGACCTTCTCGGAGAGCTGCTCGTGCAGGCCAAGGCTTCGCATTCCAGGGGCGTGGGCCAGACGGTGACACGGCGGCAATGTCTCACGAGATGTGACCATTCACGCAGAGAGCTTCGTGTCCCGGCACTTTCTATTGAAGGAGATGCTTCTGCTGGGCTCCAGTGGGATGGCACTGGCACTTCCAGCCCAGGGGCGAGGGTCTGGCTGCAGGGCAACCACACGGCTGCATCGAAGACTGAGAGTGAGCAGGAGGGGTGCCGCTTGTTTCCCCAGAGGAGGTCTGGACCTCACACTCGGCTCTGAGCACTTGACCTTATAGTGCAATACGATAGTTTAGTTCCTCGATCGACTATCATCCATCTAACACACACAGATGCATGATGTGTGTGTATGTACACGAACGCACACATATACATGAACATTTTGGCCATGCAAATCCAAATCACAGACATGGTTGAAGATACTCTTTTTTTAGTACAATATCCAAATGTACTCAATTTCTACCTTTATGCTTTGTATGGAATCCATTGTCAAATCAATAGCTTTGTTAAGACAAAGAGCTAGATCTGGGAATGCAGATTTTCTTTAATTAGAATAGGCAGGGGCTAAATTGAAATTTTATTCTAAGGGAAGTTCACCATTTGGTTACATTAAGTCAATTTTGAACGACATTTAAAATACATTTTTAATAAATCGAGCCCACTTTGACTTGTAAGCGACTATCTCGGTCCCTTCTGTAGGTAGTGCTAGAATGAAACAAGCTCTAGGTGGAAATGCAGGCACTGGACTTGAGCGTGTTTGAAGGTTCCTCCCACGTTTAATTTTAAGATGTTAATGTGTCTGTTCCCTACAGACACCAGGCTTTTCCCCTATCCTTTGCGTGCCCTGTCCTCTCCCACGTTTGTGTAAAGGATTATAGAGAAAATAAGGAGCCGCTGTTTGGGCTTTCATGAATGCGTCTCTAGGCTCAGCAAAGGGAACCCTCGGGGCAGGGACACCAGCACCGTGACTGCCTCGGGACGGGTGCCGAGCCTGGGCCGGGCAGTGAATGATTTACTCGTTGCTCTTTGTTGGCATTTGAGCCATGCTTCCAGCTGTTGCCTTACTTGGGGACTTTGTGATTAAAGCCTCACAGGGCGCTGGCCTCAGGAGGGATAAGAGGTGCTGGGTGGAGCGCAGATTTGGGGTTATAGAGGTTGGGTCGAGCTCGGCTGCTCACTGAGGGCTACCCTTGGGCCCGGAGCAGGAACCAGGTCTGTAAAATAAAGCCTGTGCCTAGCTCACCCTCTGCAATGCTGAGTAAGTAACAAAGAGAGTGTGGTTCCCACTTCCCGCCCAGCGGCGCCCCCTCCAGGTGCTGCCTGCTGTGTTAAAGCCACGGGCCTAGCGCTTTCCGCCATTACCTGACAGAGTCCGCACAGCACAGTGAGTCGCTGTGACTGACATTACTAACAGAGGAGGAAACTGAGGCCATGTGAATTTGGTGACTTCCCTAAACTTATGCAGCTGGCAATGACAGAGTCAGGATTACAACCCATCTTAGCTCCTGTGATCTAATGAGCATGTGACTCAGGCTGGGCAATCAGATCACCCCAACTCTCTGGACTTAGTGATTGGCTCAGAGCTGGTGTGTGACCCTCACAGAGCCGATTCAGTTCATTTCAATGAGTGGCCGGGACACCAGGACAGGTAACTCACCGTCTCTCTTTCTGAAGGTGCTAGTTATAAAAGGCTATTCCAAAGTTGATGGAACCAGCAGTTTTTAGGGGCCATCTCGCTCAACGGCAACTGTTGAACCACTTGGAACCAAGTCGTGTTGGAGTCAGCCCGCTGGAGCTTCCCCAGCACGGAGGCACTGAGGCGCCTTCTGTACTGAGGCTGATGTGATGTGGTGTGTGTAGGGGACTCGGCAGAGAAGAGCCACCGCTATGGTGCATCCAGCAGTAAGTGCACCGTGATCCATATGGCCACCTGGACGAACCCTGAAAATGCCACCCTAACTGAAAAGCACAGGTCATGAAAGGGCGCACATCCATGACCCCACGTATGTAGCGCGACCAGACAGGCCAGGCCATAGAGACAGAAAACAGACTGTGGTCTCCATGGGCAGGTGTGGGGGGAGGATGATGGCTGTTCACGGCTACGAAGGGGTTGCTGTGGGGGTGAGGATACCATTCTGGATTAGTGACGATGGTCACACAACCCTGTGAGTATACTAAAAAGCACTGTGTTGTACATGTAAAAGGAGAATTTCATAATATGGTGATTTTATTTCAAAACAGAAATGACCGAAGCTTCGTTTAAGGACTTCTCTCCCTCCCCCACCCCACTCCCTCTCCACCAATATTTCCCGGAAACACTTCCCACACAAACTACTTGTATCTGAATACTCATCTCAAGGTTCAATTTCTGAAGGAATGCGTGCTCCCTTCGGCAGCACATATACTAAAATTGGAATGACTTTTGAAGGAATGCAAATCAAGGCAAAATCCATCTCCCTCCCAGTTTAAGGTAAGAAGGAAGAGCGCCCCCTGCTGCCAGCCCAGGGAAGAGCAGGATGACGACGCCAAAGAAACCCCTAGCAGAAGTCAGCCTCCCCTGTGGCCCCGCTTTGCACCCTCAGGATCTGCAGACGCCGTCTGCATAACATGGTCTAGCGCCTCACTTTGAAAAGCAGGGGTTCTTCCTTGCTCTGTCGAACCCTGAAGTGTTCCTTTCTAGTATTCTATTAGAAATGTGAGCAGCATTCCAGAGCGACCTGGGAAACGAAACGGTACGAACACACTGGAGCCACCAGGAGAGGCCCTGTCTCTGCACTTCTGGGACCGTCGCCGAACTGAAGCTGGCACTCGACACTTTCAGCAGCCCTTTCAGCTGCAGGGTTCAGTTGCTCCTCAGCACCAGAGCCTACACACATCATTCACTATTAGAAATAAAAGTATCTATAGTTTAGACTTACAATTACCAGATCTCATGCATTTTAATTTTTCATAAAGAAGCAATCTATTTCATTGCAATTTAACTTATCTGACCTAACAAATCCTTATTCGCAGCCTATGCTGATAAATTCAACAGACTTTATAAATCATTCATCAATATCCAGTTTGTCATAAATTCACTCCAACTTTGGAAACAGGCCCAGGAGCTAATTTTGTATTGCTACTTGCAAATGATCCATAATTCATAATTACTGTTTCCCTCAAATGTGACAGGTAGTTGATGCTGTAAAATGGCAAAGTTTGCTGAACTCACACACACACACACGTGCGCGCACGCACACATACTCACTCACAGGTTCCCACAAAACAAACACCCAGGTATTCTCCAAGGGCAGAGCATGACCAGCAACTCTCTTAAAGATACAGCAGGGGAAATAAAAATAACTTCTAAAGAGAGCCAGGAGGTGGAAAGAGAGAGAGAGATGTATGAGAGTAACAGGAAGCTGCAAGGAAAATTCCCATTTCTTATTTCAGCAAAAAGTAACGCTGGTTTAAATTTCATAATTGTTGGTGGGATGTGACCTAGAATAATGTTGGTGGGTTTTTTTGGTCAAAAATTGAAATCTATTTTAGGTGTTCGGACAGGTAAACAGAAAGCCCTGGGAAGTTCTGGTGGGGCTTTGAAACAAAGGGGACTGTGCAGATGCCATCCTTCCTGACCCAGAAGTCATCTGCTGAATGCAGGCCTGGAGAGCGGCAGCAGCGGGTGCGTTCAAGGCGGAGGGAAGCTGTGAACGTTATCCCATTTGGAGCACTGAACCTCCTGGAAGACTGGTGGAAAATACCTTTAAAAATATTGAACTGTCTCGTGAACTCAAGGGAAACAACTTCTTTAAGCCTCGGAGACTGCAGCAAGCTCCCCCGTGTTAGAACGGGGCCCTGAGACCGATGCTCACCCTTAGAGGGTGGGACGTTGATGGCGGGGGTGTTTTTTCTGTTCGGTGACGCAGACAACACAGAAGCAGACAGGAAGCAGTGTGAAAAGTGGCAACAACGGATGCCAAAGGTGCCTCAACTTTCATGGTGCTGAAGTGATGGGGTGAAGCCCCAATTAATTCTTCAGACCTTGGAAATAATATTAAAAAAAAAAAAAGAGTGTTATCAGTACTCAGCAGTCGATTTTCCAACCTGCTCATCCTCAACCAGGCTAAAAGTTTACATTCAGAAGCCGCTATGGTTCATATTTTATTCATTAGAAACGGTCAATGTTCCCCAAACAGGCACAGGTTCATTTCCAGGGAAAAGTGAGTTCACAGCATATGCTATTTCCAAGTGGGTGTGATCGCAGGGTTGGTGAGTAAATGGGTTACAGGGGCTTCCCGGGCCAGGGACCAGGGTCCCGGGGCCTGAGGGGCACCAGGCCGCCCAGCTGTGCAGAGGTGCCCTGGGAGTGGGGTGCTCCGCGCCCCATCAGGTGAGCGTGGAGAAGAGGACCCTGCCTGCCGGCTTCATGGACTGGCTGGGCTGCTGCTGGGAAGGGAACCCCCTCCCCTTCCCAGCTGCCCTCCTGGCAGGATGCCCTGTGGCCCATGCACACAGGCGCTACCCCCGTTGTCGGCAGCTTGTCACACGCCAGGGTCTGCAGAGGCCCGGACAACCCCATCGTGAACACGGCAGCACTTGGAGCAGCGCTCTCCCTGATTTAGGGAGACACAGTAAGTTAATGTTTAAATGGAGACGGCAGTCTAGGGATTAGGAAAGTATGGTACAGTTTATATGTATATATGTCCTAACTTAATTCCCTTAGCACACACAGACATTTCTATTCTAACTAAGCAGCTCACAAGGCAATGAGGACACTCGAGCGTGTGAACTCAGCGCACACCTGGCAGAGCGGGCTGGTTTGGCATCAGCTGCTGGCAGATGACGAGGCTTACCCGGGGGTGTTTCTCAACAGGGTGTCTGCGCTATCATCCTGTCTGGTGTTTGCTCCTCTCACACCCTTGAAGAGAACGTGCTAGGAAGTGTCTACAGAAACCGATTTCTGGTCTACGTCCTGCATTACAGACCCGACCCGGCTGGAAGAAGTAATGTCCATCTTTCCAGTTCTGGCTTTCAGCTACATGTGTCAACACATGTCATCATACATATTTTGTCCCTGGGTGGATTTCACGCCAACTGTCAAGTTTGCCACTTTCCCACTGTCCCTAGGGCCTTGTTTTTAGCAGAAATTATTGGGGTGGGAGGTGTCATTTGGAAACAGGGCGTGATGAAGCTCAGCTCAGGCCCCTGAGCTGTGATGTTTTAAACCTTTCGGACAATCGCAACTGTCTGCTGTTGATTTAGAGAAATTTGAGTTGCTGTAACTAGCTACAGGTGAGATATTATATACTATTTAACAATTTTAATTATGAGAGTGGCTATTAAAGTTGCATTTTGTAACAGAAGAAGAAAAGGCAGGAAGCTCCGGGGACATTTCCAAAAGTCTGACTACAAAGCACCACACAGGAAGGTGCAGCCGCTGCGCCGTGTGGGGATGGTGGACCCTGGCGCTGTGACCCCTGCAGACCTGCGGGGCGAGAGGCAGAGGGGAAATACTTCCTGAGGGGTGAGGGAGCAGAGACCGTGTGAGTCACAGTGCCCAAATGTGTGATCCTGCATCGTCTGGAACGACAGCCAAATGAAGAGGCAGTTTTTAAAGCTTCTTAGAAGCTGCATATGCCACTGAGGGTGTATCTATACCCTCCAGCTCTGGACAAGGGACACCCCTTTGAATTCTTGGGACGATTTGCTCGTCCTCGACATGCAATGGCAGTGCACCTGTGTAGCTGTTCACCAAACACCTATGATTAAAAATGCCTGGTGCTGGGCTAACCGGGGGCTAGGTGACAGGGTGACAAGGACGCTTCCCTCAGCAGCTCAGAGGTCACTCAGTCTGCAAAAAAGGTTAGGAGATAAAGGGCCTGATTCAGGGAAAATCTAAGAGCAGGCAGAAGTGACAGCAGCCTGGGGGTGGCAGGACCCCACAGAGACTAAAGGGGAGATTTCAAAGAGCTTGTCCTTCTGGGCCATTTAATGAGGGAGCAGGCTGGCCCTTATGACATGTAAAAGTCGCTGAGTTTTCTGAAGCATTTATTGCTACTCCCCTGCACTGGAGGTGTGGGCAGGGCTCACACCTGTCCCTGTAGCACCCTGGATGCCCACGCGAGATGAGCAGACTGCAGCCCCATGCTCAGAGGGCTGGGCACACAGCACCGATCCCCGTGCGAGGCAGTCTGAAACCCAGGCGCACCGCAGCACCGCAGCCCTGCCTGTGGTGTGGGCACCTCTGGAGCGGGCTCATCTCCCACTGTGCCACTCCCCCCGCCCGGTGACAATTAGTCTTTACGTGAGGTTCCATTAGCGTCTCATTATCCAGCGTTTCCCTCAAGTCATTCTCTCTAGGGAAGCAGAGAGCAATCACTGCACAAATAAGTGAAAGTTCTGATTTTCCAGCAGAAGGAAAAAGGTGACAGAAACCTTCTCTTACAGAAACAAGTTCCAGGTGGCTATAGGCAAAGGACAGATGAGACAGAGCGGGGAACTGGGCGGTTCTCCGAAACCCACAGGGGAGATGAAGGAGCGGGGTGTCTGATTGGGGGACTGGGGGGTGGACAGAGGGCTCCACAGGTCCGGCTCTGCCCCTGCGCTTTCTCGTGGAGACAGACGGAATGCCGCAGGGTCTGGTAGCAGGGGTGGGGAAGGAAAAGGGAGAAACAGATGTCTCTCCACTGCTGTTTTGCTTTTAATCTTGTCAATAAAAAGCCTATAATCCTTTAAATCAAAATAATCATAAAGTTGTATTGCATACCCAAGTCCACCATCTTGCAAGCAATGTACGCTTTATCATGAGTTGAAGGCACTAATATGGTAATAACAATGGAATAATAAATTTTAAAAAGATGCCAAGGAAATATATCATTTGAATTTTCAAAGCAAAGTGAACAGCGTATTCCCTGGACAAGTTATATATTCAAATGTGCTCCTATTTCTCTGTTAAGACGAATCTCTGCAGACAGTGCTGACGGTCTTGCCCCTGTGCACAGGGTCACGCGTCACCCCGGGGCGGTGGCATCTGAAGGCCTGCGGCTGGCACTCCCGGCAGGGCAGCGTCCCAGCCCCAGGGGCAGGCATGGCGGTCGGGCAGTGCCGCCTCGCACTGCCGCCTCGAGAGCGGTCGCATGAGCACCCCGACGCAGGGGGGCTTGCGCATCCACTTCCCACTCCCGGGGTGCAGGGAACACAGCTCCCCAAGTCCAGGCAGAAAACAAATCAGCATAGAGGACTGTACGTCCTCTTTTGCTCTGTCTCCCCCAACTCCCCCATTATTTTTCTTTTCTTCATTTTCCTTTTTGAATTTTTCCTTGGTGGGCACTGAAGTCTAGGGAGTGTGAGATGAAGAGAAAGGCTCACACCTCACACGGCGCGTGAACTGGGTTGACGTTCATGCAGAGTGTACGCTGTGTACGCTGTTTTAATGTTGCCTGAGCAGTAGGATCGGAGAAAATGGGAAGAATTTAAGGGGTCAGAATTTTCACTTTCTGTCACAATTAAAAGCTAGGAGAAAATGCATTAGTTTATTTGTCTTTTAGGTCAAACTGTGCAAGGACAGAGGGGATGGAGGCAGACAAAAGGGCACATATTCAGGAATCCACAGCGAATGTCAAAGATGAGGCTGTCCCAGAAGAAACCCCTTTACCCCCGGGGACTGTGGGGCTCAGCCGTGAGGGAGCCACCAGCCCCGCGGTGCCCTGCACTGCACAGGGATGCTCAGCAGGCCCCGGCAGGCCCCCTTGCTGACAGGCTGCTGACTCAGGAGAGGGGGAAGCAGTTGAGTCAGCCCCATCATCAGAACAAGGGGTGGCTCTCTTCCCCCCAGACCAGGTGGATGTTCCCAGCCAAGTGTTTGTCCCCCAATTCAGGTGGAACTGTAATCCGACATCTGTGTGCACTAAGAAGTGACCCCCACCCAACTCTAGTCCACTATGTCTTTACTGGGCACCTGCACGAATTCCCCAGTGACGTCATTGCTGAGCCCCTCCCCAATCACCCAGAGCCAGGTAAGGCCTTCCCTCTGCTGCCAGCCAGCAGGATCTGATCGGAAACGCTGCAGGCCGTACCCCCACGCCTATGCGCTCCTCTCACGGGTCCCAGGGCCCGACAACTTGAGCCCCCATCAGAGTGGCACCGCCCTCTGCACAGCCTCGTGGCTGCATCGGCTTTCTCTGCGGGTGCTGGGCACCTGTCCAGCTCTGCAGTTGTCCGAGGGGGCCACTCTCCCCAGCCCAGGTTCGGGGGCTGGCACCTCAGCTTCCTGTTTGAGGTGGGAGGGAACTCACACCCAGCTCTGTCCAAATGGAGCCCTACACCCCCACGTGTCTGTGCCACACAGCTGGGGGCATGGATGCCTCTGGGTCCCTCCAACGTGAGAGAACACTGGCACCAAGTGTCTGGAGAAAGGAGGGGACAGGGTGTGAGGAGGGATGGAACAGGAGGGGCGGGGTAGCAGAGTGATACTTAGGTTGCCACCGAAGGGCAGACACAGGAAACGGGAAGGGCAGGAGCTGACAGCCTGGTAATCTCCAAAGCAACTCAACCTCGCCCTAGAGGAGCCGCCGTGAAATGAAAGGCACTGCCAACGAGCTGAGGCCACACCCACCTGGTGCTTCGCAGCCAAATCTGCTCCTCTAAACATCTCACTGTCGTTTCAGACGGGGACTCCGGGTGGCAGAGGGCTCTGGTAAATAAGCTTGTTCTAAGTGGATCCACCAGAAAGACCATTAAAGACAATTTAAAAAGGGCTGCTTTTCCTGCACAGGGAGCCCTCGCTGCAGGTCCCTGCTGGGACCCGGCGGGGGTGGGGAGGAAAACCTGTGGCCCAGGCACCCCTCCCAAGACAGCGACCGTGAAATTCCCGTACTTTGTGACCACAGAAAATGGAAGGAAAGATTCTGGGCGAACGGGAAAGCAAGTCAACAATGTCCGCGTGTCCCTTGCTTCTGCAAGAGGCCCCGAGAGGAGACAGACGTGCAGAACAGGAGGGTGAAGGCCTGACTCACACACTTGACTGGTGCTGCTCGCCCCCCGCAAGCTGCGCGAGGAGGAGGAGCACGTCTCTCCTGTGCACAAGCCCCTGGCGAGCACTGGTCACCAGGCTCCAGCGAGCGCAGGGCCTGGGGGGCGGGGATGCGCCCCGGCAGGTGTTCGAGAAGGGGGTGCAGACGGGCGTGGGCACCAGGGGAGTCCGCCACAGGATGAACGCGGTGGCCCCGAGAGAGCTCCATTGCTGTAGAACATGTCCAATGCCAGCGTGGCTGAAAACCCAGTAGAAGGAACCGGCTCCGGGAGACGCATCTGGGGGTTTCCAAACCCAGTCCGAGAAACTCTGAGTTAAATGGTGTTCTCCACAAAAGCTTTGTGTGTCTGTGAAACGCCGTTTGATTAACAACAGGGTTGATTTCAACACAATTCCTCAGAAGTCTGAAGACATCAGGAAGAAAGGTCACGCAGAGCCAGAAACGGTGGTGGCCCAGGAGGAGGAGGGCAGGGGCTGGCGCCGCCTCCCTGCGCCTTCCCACCCGTCACAGAAGCAGAAGCTGGCGACTTCATCCCCACCTGTCACCTGTCCACCTATCACCAGTTACCTATCATCAACCCACCTACCTTTCACCTCTGTTTCACATAGGCCTTTATATTTCGTGATTGTACGTATATAACACATTTGACTAAAACTCTGAGACATTTAGGCGCTTTCACATTTTTCGTGGTTGTGGTTATGAGGAAGCACTGCAAGCCACCTTCCCAGGTAATTCCAAAGGAACGGCGCTCCTTGGCAGGAAGGCCTGCCCGGTTGGGAGCGCCCAGGTCGCCACGCCCTTCCCGACGTGGGCGGTCCCTGCAGAGAGGCTGCAAGTGGGCGTCCACATTCTGTGGTTATTGGCAGTCTGGTTAGCAGGACTGGAGGTCTAGTTATGGCTTTAATTTATCTTTCATTAATTACTATTGAATTTGGACTTTAAATAATGCATACTTTGGCCATTTGGTGATTCATAGATTTCCTATTCCATGTAGCTAGTGATTTATGTCCTACTGTTTAAACGGTGGCCCATGTCTGACACGGCGGGGTCATTCTCTGATTGCGTTCAGATGCCCACAGCAGTGCTGCGAGCAAGAGTGGCCGCCACACCCTCTGCTAGGACACCGGACACAGGCGCTCCGAGAGGCTGGATGCCCCGCCTGCAACGTGTGTGGGACAGTGAGGGTGGCCCCAGATACCCTAAATCCCGGAATGTTTTCCAGAATGCACTGTGCTCCTCCCACGCCTTCTCCTGTGCAGCCCTCACCACCAAGAGCTGCTTGGCCAGCTCGAAAGAGAGTAAGAAGGGAGCAAGAAAGCAATCAATTCCTGGCCATGTCCTGGCAGTGCAGGGTCAGGGACCTGCATGAAGGTGACATAGGATGGGGAGACCAGGCGACTAGGGGAGAGGAACCAGGTTCAGTCCTTGCTGGACTCGTCTCACTGTCCTGGTCTAAATCAGAGGTACTGTGGCCTCTGCTCTCCCCTCCCCGGGGGGCAGCCAGGGAGGGACACCAGGAGCAGCAGAGAGGATAACCTGAGAGAGAGGTCTTACAGCAAGAAGTGACGGTAAGTCCCAGTCGGGAACACGGAGGCTGCCCTGCGTGTTCCAGCGCGTGCCTCGGGCCTGTGCAATGTGTGTGGAAGTGTGAGATGTTCACCACAAGCAGGCAGGGCTGTGGTCTCATCACCGCTCTCCTAAGTGACTCTGCTGGGGGTCAACCTGAGTGACCCCAACACATCGGCACGTCTTAAAACTTTACATCCAACAAGTTCATCCCGAGGGGTGAAACTGCTCCAGAGACTTGAGTGTCCGGGTGAATTCGAGCACTCAGGGTCCCCCCACCCCCCGAGATTGTGCCATGCTGCTCCAGAGAGCAGCCCTCCCCCGTGCCCCAACTACGGACAAGACTCAGGCTGAGGACACACTCCTGGCGGCGGCCTCGCTCTTAGAGGGACGGCTGAGCTGGGAAAGCTGACGGTCCTGTTCCTGATGCCATGCCACTCCCCCCTGAGCCTGGAGATGAGCAGACGGCACCCTCACACACGCACGGCCACCACAGCCATTTCTGACGGGCCCACCTGCAGCCACAGGCCCCCCGGGAGAATCTGGAGTGGCCCTCACCCAAAGAGGGAAGCTGGGTTACCTGCGATAGGATACGGTGGGACACACCGATTTTAATCCCTTATCTTAGACTGCACTTTAATTTTAATTTATATTTTATATAAATAAAATAGTTTATATTTTAGAATTTTTCTACTGAAACCCTTTCAATTAAAATTTTGTTTTAATTTCTGTATCAGTGGGTGTGTGCATTCCTTACATACCTAAAAAGTAATTTGAAGGGATCTAAAAACGAAACAATGCACTTTCTACACAGGAATGGGGAAGCGGCCTCACACGCTCACCAGACACACTGTAGGTGTGTGAACCTCCCCCCGCCCCCAGCTTGCATTGTGCCCTGAGTCCCTGGTTGGCATTTGTTTTTAAGAGCAGTTGGGGAAAAGTGGTCCCTAGCCCCAACACCACATGAACACATTTCTGCCCACTAAGTGCTGGTGACCTGTCTGCTGACACACAGCGAGGAAGAAGTCCGTCCTCGTTAACAACGAAGACCCCCTCCCCCGGCCAGGGACTGCTGCTCCTTCCCTAGGAACCTGGGCCGCAGCCCGTGGCGTGGTGCCTGACGCACGGCCCCTCCCCCAGCACCCGTCCCCGGGCGTGCCCACCTGCAGTGTCCCAGCCTCTCTGGGGCGATATGGCACGCACGGTGTCTGGAAGATGCGTGTGTGCAGGTGTATATGCACATGTGTGTATGTGAATATACTCTTTTATGTAAACTTAGCCAATCCATATATGTGTTCCTGTTCAGATATATTCCAGTATATACACATACTGATATATGTATTCCTATATATTCACATACATGTTCCTGTACAGGTATATTCCAACGTATACACATACCCATAGACACATTCCTATATGTTCATACACAGATTCCCATACAGACATGCTCCTACATATACACATTCCTACACACACACACACGTGTTCCTGCACAGGCACACTCCTACACACACACCCCTGCAGACACAGTCCGGTGTATGTCCCACACAGGCCTCCCCGGGATGGACGCTCCGACAGCAGGAAGACAGTGAGCTGCCCCGGCAGCCGCGGGCTCTCCGCTCATCACCAACCACCACGCGGTGGTCAAGCTGAGCCTCTGCCGTGTCACCTCCAGGCGGCCGGCCCGCAGCTGGGGAGACACCGGGAGCTAGCCGAAAGTCACCCCCAGGGAAAGAAGGCAGCCAGACCGGCCCAGTGAACCACAGGGTCAGGGTCAAGGCCCACAGGTGCCCTCCCGGAGCCACCTCCCCATGACAGTCTGAAGGAGCTCCATGTGTCACTCAGGTGAGGACAGAAGCATGGTTTCGTCACATGCTGTCTGATGGGAGCTCGGTCTCTACACAGGGCCTCCCTGCTCGGGGCCGGGGGCTCTCCAAGAGCACACCTCAGGGTCAGAACAGGAGGCGGACGAGCTGAGCCTCGCGTGAGGATGCACACAGGGCGAGGAGGGAGCCCTCTGAATGCGGAGTGGCCAGTGCAGGGCACGGCACAGGCTGGCGTCGCCCGGCAGCAGAGGCCTGCCTGTGGCCTTGCCCACAGGCAGGAAGCGGCTGCGGCCTGTCCCACGCAGTGGGCTGTCCCTGCTGCGGGGTTGTGAAGACAAACGGGGCATCCAAGTGGGACGTTCTCAGCACAGAGCTCAGGCCAGGGTGGGCCCTGCGGGGGGCTCTGGACAGACGCAATGTCTGGGTGCTCTGGACAGTTGGCAGTGCAGGCTGGGGGAGCAGCCGCCTGGGTCCTGGGCCGGCCTGGTCCTCAGGGTCACAGGTTCCCTGTGGTTTTCATCAGTCTCAGAGCTGAGAGCAAGATCAAGTGAAGGGAAAGAATGAGCCAACAGGAGCAGGGACGACGTCCTCACAACCCCTGGGGGCAACGGCTGGCTCACTGTCCCCGCGCCGGCCACCTTCCTCCTGCTTCTTTAACGCAGCCTCTTCACTGCGTGATTTATGAGTGGAATTAACAGAAGCCAACCAGGCAAGGCTGTGCACACAGTGTCGTGTTCAACAGCAGATGTTTCCAGGCGTGATTACGTTAGAATAACAACACCGCCTGGTCGTCCGTGGAGCTGCGTGGGCGCTCACGAGACTGATGGCCTTGCCCAGGAGAGAGCCTGGTGGTTCCCGCCGTGCAGACTTCCCGCCTGCAGTTTCCAGGCCACTGGACCAGCGTGCAGATGCCCCGGCTGACCAGCTGGCCTGGGGGTGGCAGAAGGGGCGGGGCCGGCCAGTCTCTAGGGCTCAGCCCAGCCCTGCCCTGCAGCCCAGTGAGGGGCTGGGACCCCACCTGCTCCTCCTGCAGCCTCAGGAGGTTACTGAGCTGTGGGAGGGCTGTCCAAGGACCTCTGGTGGCCTGCATCAGTACCTGCTCTTCAGCAGCTCCGGCCATGAGAGCTGGGCTCCACCTCATGAACAAACAAAACGCCCAATGTAGCCAGTGGTGGGATTTCGGTTCCCCCAGCCAGACCCCGGCCACTGCCAGCCCTCCCCAGCGCCTGTCTGAACAGTGATGCGCTCAGGCGTGTCTGTCTGGAGTGCCGACCCCGGTAAAAACAGTCCCTGTGAACTCTTGTCACAGAGTCCTTCAGCAGCTGCTGAAAATTAGCCCCGGACACTCGGTGGGTCTGTCAACACGGTGTCCCCAAAGGTGACACGGGCTCTGTGTAATGGTCACACCACCACGTGAGCGGCAGGGCCCCTCAGCTCCCCCCCACCGCCAGCGCATCCATCATAGGCCTCACCCACTGCCAGGCCGAGCCTGCGGACGACCCCGCGCCACCTCGGGGATGGGAAGTCTCGGCGGGCCAGTGCCCTTTTGGGAGGCCTTCCGCGCCTCATTACCACGCCCAGCTGAGCCGGGAAGCTGAGACCCCGGACCATCGCCTGGGTGAGATGGAGGGCGCCATCCCTGCCCTGGCGTGAAGGCCTCTTCATTTCTCTCCCAGAGCAGAGACAGCAGCCCCCGCCGACGACCCACCGCACGGCCGCCTGCTGGAGTTCTGGGAACCACAGTGTTCCGACCAACACCATGACGATTCGGCAGGTGAAACAGGAGCTCACAATCATAGGCCAACTGGAGAGACAGACGCAGGACTGCAACACACTCATACTCGAGATTCACACTTGTCATTCTCTCTGTGAAGACTTCCAGAGACGCTGGACAAAGCGCCGTCCTAAGAGCGCGGCGTTTCAAAGGTTGGGAGAAGCACACTGATGGGCTAGCCACAGGGATGGCGTTTTGCTATCAGCTCCTGAGAACCACCCCCTGCCCCACACCATGTCCTGTATGGACATGAGGAAGGACAGCTCGGAAGTGCCCCATGGTTACGATGGTGGACACCGGGCTGCTGCACTCACTAGCTAGGTGACCTTGCTCAGACGTTTAATGTCCCTGTGCCTCCAACTCACGTCCGCAGGGGCAACGGATGGTGTTACCCGCCTTGGTGTGAGGGTGCAGTGAGTCGAAGCCTGCCACATGCTTGCTGCAAAAGTGCCTGTCACGTAGTGAGGGCTCAATTAACGTCAGCTATCAGTATTCGTTAACGACGGCGGAAGTCACCTCTGCTCCACGTGTGTACTTCCACAACTCTGCACACTTCTCTCCCCACGGTGTGCGCTCAGTGAGCGTTTCCAGATGAGAGCACCCCATGTGGGCATGGGGAGCTCTCCACTGTACCACCATGTCCCACTTCACAGATGAGAACACTGGGCCCACAGGGCTTTAGTGGCATTCACAGGTCAGAGAGAGGAAGACAGATCCAGACCTGAACCCACACCATCTGCCTGAGAGCTTCATCGAGCGAGGGATCCACGACCTCTGCATTGTTTCAGGAAGCTAAAGAAAATTCCTTTTAAAAATTCCCTGTAAAAAAGCCCAGATCCACACTGTCCCCTCACGGTGGCACTTGAGGGACTTAAAAAGCGCTGTCACATCCCCCTCTTCACCTCATCGCTGGGCCTTTTCTTCTTTCTCGTCACCGAGCCAAATGCTCATGCCTCCTCCAGTTGCTTCTCCTGCGACTTGATGTCAAGGGCCCTCAGCCCAGACACTCTGTGACCGAGCACAGTCCAACGCCCTGCGTCCTTCTTCTGCCCAGGAAGATATGGGACTCCTGGTCGGAGCCACAGAGCGAGGTCTAGCATGTGCTGCGTATTTTTACAGAGACCAGGACACAAGAAGTAGCTCGCCTTGCTCTGAACCCTGCCCTCAGAAAGCCAGCCACACAGGTGTGACCAGGACTGAGACTCAGGGGAGGAGAGGGCGGGGCGGAGTGCAGAGCCCCCCTGCAAGTGGTGTTGACCCGTCAGCTGCAGGTGAGGTTGACAGGCAGGGATGTGGGCCCAGGTCAGCCAACTGTGTGGTTTTGCAAGAGAAGCTGGAGATCCATAACTCAAGGTGAAATTGGCATTTTTTATTTACCATGGTGGCACCTGATTCAGATTTTGAAGTGCAAAACACATGGCACATCCGCAGCCCACACGTGTGGGCGCTGCCCTCGGGGCGTGAGTGGAGGAATGCCAGCGAAGACCACCCAGCCTCGTGGCGACTTCTCCAACTGGCTGGCTCATCGGGTCTCAGTAGTCAAGGTAAAAGGCTTTTCCCCACATCCCTGCTAGTGAAGACTTCCTTTTTAAAAAACAAAACAGAGGGGCTTTATATTCATCCTTCCTCATCTGCCAGATTAAGTCAAGTTCAGTCTCTGAAAAACCCCTATATTCCTCCAGATTCTGGACTCACTGTTATTCCCAATGCCCCTCCCATCCTGACCCCACTTCTGAGATCAAAAGGTAATCTGTTCTGTATCATCACATCACTTTCCTCTTTCCACTAGGTCCCAAAACACCGAGTCTCCCCACCGCACACTCTTCCCTTACAACAGCTCCATGGGGCCCCTGAAGTTCTCACAAGAGCCTCCCCAGGGTGGCCCGGCCTCACGCACACTTCCCTGGGACGGACACAGCACAGACCAGGGAGATCTGCTCGGGGCTAATGAGTGTCTACTGAGTGCCTGGGGACAGGCCGCGTCAGCACCAAGGACAGCACAGCTCTGCGGGAGCCTCTCCACCTCTCGGAGCCGTGGCCCACTCCATGCTAACGCGGGCACTGCAGCTCTGAGAAGTGTGGCAGATGGACTAATTAAGTCCTCTGGACTAACAGGGACCCTGGGACCTGGCATGCCCGGAAATGGGTGAGGCAGCCGTGCGTGCCTGGGAGAAAGCCCCATCTCCATTTGGCTATGCAAGTGGCCGTGGGCACATGTTCACTACCAAAGCAGTTTGTCTACCAGGCCGGGCAGAGGAGATTGTCAGCACATTTCTGTGGGGGAGGGACAACCAATGGAACCCAGCCCTCCTGGGGCTGGGACTTGACTCTGTGGGGAGGACACCTCCAGGCAGGAAAGTGGGGCCCCAGCTGTGGGTTGCACGCACACCAGGCTCCTGGGAGGGAGCTGCAAATGAGCCCCTGTTTGGCCCTGATGGCACAGACAGTCTCTCTGGAAGCACTTCTATCCTTGCCTGCCGTTGGTGCTGATGTGGGAACCGTAAATAATGCACATTGTCAAAGGCAACCAAGGGAAATGAATCACCCACCGTTGCTGTGCCTGAGCAGATGATCAGCTATGACTTGGCTCTGGTTTTTCCATGCTCTGAATACAGAGCCTTCGGCTTGTGTGATTGAACGCGCCCAGAGGACCAGGGCTGCCAGGTTTTAAGCATCTCCATCTTTTGTCTCAAGGGAAGATGAGCATTCCAAGGCAAGAACAGGCTGTGCCAAACTCGGATTTCCTACGGGTTGTTATTACTTTTAAAAACAGGCCTCACAGAAACCTCACTGTTCCTTTGTCAAAACCATCACCCCATCATTGCCTGAAACATCAACACATCAGCCCCTCCTGGATCTTTGCCACGGCAGAACATCTGACGGCAGGAGGGCAGCGGGGAGCGAGCGCACACGCACCTCTGGGTCCCGCCTTCCCAACCACACGACGGGGCAGGTGGGGTGGCGGGCCCTGCCTGATGAGTTCTTTGCTGACGCAGGCGTTCGAGGTGCCCATAGAGCACAGCGCCACCAGCAGAGCCGGAAAAGGTCAGGAGACTGCCTGCTCGGAGCACAGCGCCCCTCCTGGACGGCTCCGTCCGTTCCTTCGCTGCCTCCCGGTCCATTCACCCCGAGGCGGGCATCCGCCTTCCTGCTCGTCGTTGCCTCCACACCCCCCACGCGTCGAGGGATCTTACCGTGTCCGGAGGCCTCCGTCAGCTCAGGTCGCCATCCCCTTCGTCCCCTCGGTCCCCACGCGTTGCTCTGTCGCTGCGTCCTTGACACCGCTCCCACGCGACACTCCAGGACCCGGCCAGCTCAAGGGTCCCAGGTCGCGTCTTCTCCGTGGCCTCTTCCTGCACGACTCTAGGACCTGTGTCACCACGTGGGAAGTCACTGTTATTCCCAATGCCCCTCTGACACGGCGTGGCCCGGGTTTGAGGGGCAGGAAATGGTGCCGCGTCCGGGCTGGACGGCGTGGGAACGCGGTGGGTCAGGGCTGCGGGGTGGCCAGGCCGCCGCCCCCAACACGGCTCAGCCGTCTCAGCGGAGGGGCCTTGCGGGCAGAGCCGACACTGGACACGGATGCGGCCGTCCCTCCACAGACCTCGACGGTGGCCTTGCGGGGAGGAGCCCGAGCGCGGCGCCCCATCAGCGGCAGGGGTCCGCGTGGTGGCTGCTGGGAACACCGGCTTCTCGTTCGAACTTCCGGTTTCATGGCTCTGGCTTCCGGTTCTCACGGCGCCTCAGGGTGGTTCAGGTCTCCCGGCTCGTGTGACTCAGTTCTGGCTCTTGGGGTTCCTCCGATTCGTTCTTTTCAACGCGTTGGACAGAAGCTGGAAAATGAGCGACGTGAGGAAAGATCAAGAACAAGAAAGCTTAGAGGCGTGAAAGGAGGATGATGGCATGGGGACAGAGTCAGACGGTAGAGAATAGGTTGAATTTTGGTCTCTGGTGCTTCTCTTGACTCAGTAGCCTCCGTTAACTTCCTCATCTCAGCGCTGACAACAAACAAGTCGTCATTATACGAGTCTTTTCTCTAATTCTTTTCCCGCACCATGCTGTTACCATTTCTGCCAAGTTCTGCTTCCTTTCAATGGTGACTGTGTTGTCTGAAATAAATCTTCTTTTACATCTTGAACTAAATTAAAATTGAATAAAGCTTCAGGTTGCCACCGACCCAGCAAGTGGACAGCTGCTGAATTAAAACCAAACCTGATGAGATGGCACTGTGGAGGGAAATACTCCAGAGGAAGAGCACAGAACTATTGAAACTCAAGACCACAGTAACGACTTTATTTAAATATGAATAAAGCCTTGCCTGCGTTTTTACTGTGAACCGCCAGATGCCTTGGTGACTGCATAGGGCATTAGGAGCCGTGCCTGGAGGCTCAGGTGATTCCCAGCCCTTCGGTCTGTAGGGTCAAACACAGCCAGAACGAGAGGACGACAAGGATGGGAAATACCGGGAGAGGGAGACAGACTATTGGTATAAAGAAGTAAGAATACATAACCTTAAATGAAGCCAGGCAGACAGAGAGAGAGGGTGGCTGTGTGACAAACCAAGGAAAGACAAGAGAACAAAGACGTGCAGTGAGAAGTGAACAGAAAGGCATAGAGCCGGTGAGACAGCTTCAGGAAGGCGCACAGAGAGAATGGCGGATGGAAAGACAGACAGAGCAAAGAAACAGCGAGAGGGATCTTCACACTTCGCAAACCAGCGTTACACAGCGCACTGTAACATGCGTACTTTTTCTGTTTGATCAGTTGCTATCTTTTCCTTAATCAACATACATCTGTAAAGATTAACATATAAAGTGAATGTTTTGCTCAATTATTAAAATACAAAGTATTTCTAATGTGCTGCCCTAGCACTTATGAAAATATTTCAAGAATCAAATACATAAATGAAAGTGTTAGATATAAATCTATTTTTGTCTTCACAGCTGTGTGATCTTAAATCCAACTTCATCACTTGCCTGCCTGAATCTCTGAGCACATCAATGGGCTTGTTTTTCAGGACTGACCTTGTCTTGCTAGAGACACACACTCAAAGAAAACCCTATGAGCCTCTCTATTTAGGGAAGAGTTCGATCCATCGCCTCCGCTATCAATTCTGTAACTGTCTTGAAGAAATTAATAAACCCATTTTCCCTTTTTATAACAAACTCAAATTGCAAAACAATCGATCACCCGTTTCTTGACTCCTGACCCGAGTCCTACTATTTCCGGCCTCTCATGAGGGGACATCACACGAGAGCCCTCTGGGCTCAGCTGTCCTGCCTCGTCTAGACCCCACGTCCTGCTGCCGCCGGAGCGGCCAAGCAACACAGCGTGGCCAAGAGCAGCCTCACCGCCGCGCTCACCGAAACCTTAGGCCAGAGGCCCCCTCTCTCCGCCTCTGCTGTGAAGACTCACGGTCACCCTTCAGGGGCCTAGTAAACTACGTCAGTGCGGGAGGTAAACCACAAACTGGGCTACAAATTTATCTACATTTTCGCCAGGAGGTCAGAGCCTCCTACAAGCCCAGTGTTCTTATCTAATATTGTGATCACTCACTTTTCTTCTCACTCCACCTTAGAAGAAACTTGTACAGGTTACCTTATCAGACGGAGTGTTAAATGAGCTCGGGTATTGGTATAGAATGTGGTGATAGGAACTATCACTAAAGGAACTGAAGAGACAATCTGGGGGGGTGACAGAGACCGAAAGGAATCGTCCGTCCCCTGACGAAGACAGCCATTCTCTTGCTCCAGGTGCAGATTCCACAGTTACAGACCAATTCTGGTCCGAAAGGCCAGGACAACAGCGGACCAGGCGCCTTGTCTCGGTGCCTCCCTCCACCGTCGTCAGTGATCGGCTGGGTGTGAAATCAGTCAGTCCCGCTCTATCTCCCTTTCCTTTCCCAACGGCAATGCCCGTTCCCAGAGCCGATTCCAGCACAGGTGTCACCCCTGGTGGCTTGGAAGGCCACAGGTCAACAATCAGCCGCTTGAGGTCCTTCGGGAGCCCCTGGAGCAGTCGAAGCGGAGCAGACGTGGTGCCAGGGCGGCCTGGCTCAGGCCTCCTTCTGCCCCCTGGGGTCATAGGAACACTCAGAAAAAGGTCTTGTCTTGGGTGAGTTGGTTTGTGTTGCTTTTCTGGAATAATCTTAAGTATTGTCATGAAATTTTCTACAAGGAAATTTAAATGCATCCTTTGAAAAGGGACATTCAATAAGGAAAAATAAAGCAAAATATCTCAGAGTGCCAAAGCTTGCCTTAAGAGTTGAATAAAGGTCTTCCTCACCGGGTAAAACTGCGCTGCGAAGCACATGGGGGTGGGGGGCGCGGGTGGGCAGGGCGTTAACTGCGACAGTGACACAGAACATCCTTAACAATGTCTCTTCCTTGTAAGTCACTCCTGTGTGTCCCCACAGTCCTCGGCCGAGTTGGTTTCATTGTACGTCATTTTGCCACGGGAACTCCTATCGATGTCAAGGACATTGTAGTAATGACATTGTGGCTCTGAACCTGACGTGTTTTCTATACAAGCTTTTTCTTTTTTCCCTTAACCTTACCAGGGCACTTTAAAAATCCAAATCTTTGGCTGTCCTCTGATAACTGTTTGTTTGTTTTCCATAGTACCACAGCTC
This sequence comes from Micronycteris hirsuta, assembly GCA_004026765.1. Lineage (NCBI taxonomy): Eukaryota > Metazoa > Chordata > Mammalia > Chiroptera > Phyllostomidae > Micronycteris > Micronycteris hirsuta. The sequence continues at coordinate 54,823 of PVJI01001516.1, forward strand.
TATTTGGGATTCTTTGTTTTCTTTTGTTTCTAAGTCAAAAGGAATTTCAGTGCGTTCTCAAATAGATACAGCGCTGTAGCAGGGTTTCCATGTTGCGCCATGTCCATCTGCTACCTGTTCGCTGGGCCAGCGGCCTCTTAGCTCTGGGCGCTTGTGGACGTGGAGTGCCGAGAACGACAACTCAACATCGCCACCAGTCCTGATAACTGGGGAGTGCTGGGATGTGGGCTTTTATTTTCTTATGTTTAACATTTTATAATGAACACGCATCTTTTTAAATAAAAGCAATAAAGTCTTTCAAGAAAAAAAGCCACACTCAGGCATCCATCCGGCCACAGGGTGCGGCAGTGGTGTGGGCTGAGAGGGTGACCCCTCTCCAGGTTGCCAGGGGCTGCACTGGGTGCTGGGCAGGGCTGCAGGAGGGAGCCTCCACTTCTCACACTTGGGGACATCGGGGGTCCCCGGTGAATAAAGGGCCATTTGAGGAGCAGTCCCTTAACTGGGGCGAGGATGGGCCAGAGGCTGGTGTCCAGGGAGCTTCTGGGGGAGGGGAGCCACAGACTGGTGTGTGGGCTCCATCTAGTGGGCACCAGGGACTGCTCCAGTCTAGTGAGCTCCAGGGACTGACGAATAAGTTTGCTCGAATAAGTTTGTGGATTAACAACCTCAAATGCCAGAAAACCACGAGTTTTAAAAAGTGAAATAATTTTTGAAATTTGAATTAAAAACAAAAGATATGATTTTAAGTGAGAATCTAAGATAAGAGAATAGGAGAGAGGGGGGCCTTTTGTAGGTGGCTGACAAGGTGATTTTGGATGTCACGTGGACGAGAGGAGGCGAGGACAGGGTAAGGACGAGAACAGCCTTGGAGGACTGTTACCTCCGGCTGAAGCCTGACTGCAAAGCTACAGGAATGGAGGAAGCGTTGCATCCACACGAAGACAAACAGAGCCCGGGAACCAGACAGAGAGTTCGGAAATGTGTCTGTACGTCTGTCTCTCCATCTCTGTCTAAAGTGAACGTCCAATGAAGGTTGAAAGCCAGACAGTAGAGAAAGAGTCATCATTTTGAGCACCAGTGGTCCAAACACATAAATGTGTAATTCACAGATGAGGGAATTCAACTGCCTGTCACATTTATGGCAAGATGTTGAAATGTATTAGTAATCGGGGAAAGCTAAGTTCAATAACAAGATACAATTCAATATCCCAAATGCTGGCAAACAGCCTAAGGATCTGACCACACCAAACGCTTGAAGATGGAACAAAGTGGGAACTTATACAACAGCAAGGGGAGTGCAAATTGATCTGTCCCCTCCGGAGAACAATGTAACGGCGTTGTGTAAGTTCGAAGACGTGCTTGTTCTACGTGTTTCGGGGGGAGAGAAAGAGACACTCCCACACATCTGTATAAGAACATACGCGTGAGAATATGTAAGAGATGTGAGAGCAAAATATTCAAATCAATCTGCATGTCCATCAACTAGAGAATGATTCACAAAATGTGATATGTTCTAAAAAAGGAACGTCACACAGGAGCTAAAACGTGTCGGTTACAGCTATATATTTCATTGCTGAACTAATCTGAAAACACGAGATTAAGGGGAAAGGGGAAAGTGACAGGTGAGCAGCATGGTCAATGCTTGTTATAAAAAGGTTTAAAAAACGCATGGAACAATTTTGTGCAGAGTCTATATCCATGCCTCTGTAGACAACAATAAAAACATCGTGGAAATGATAATGAGTATCTTCCAGAAGAGAGGGAATAAAAACAGGAAGAAAGGGGCACCTAAGGGCTTCCAATTATTTTGTACTATTTTCTTTTAAAATATCAGAGGACATATTAACAGGGCGCCCGTCTGCGTGCCGGGTACATAGGTGTTTGTATATGATTTTCGATAGTTTTCTGCAATCTGGCCTGCTATTTTAATTGAACACTCACATGGCCATGTCTCTCTCACTTGACAGATTCCGCTGTTATTTTCATTTCAAATACACTTTTGCAGCGTAAATGCTCTAAGAAATGTCCCATCTGAGTCTTTAATTATCTCCTGAGAAGCGGCCCAACCGATTGTCCTACTTTCCAACCACAGGAGAATCATCTTGCATTTTCTTTCTCCTCCGCTTTCTTTCTTTATTTTTAAGTACAATTTACCTCGCCGACTGGTATGAGTGACCTTATTTTTGCTTTGCTGACACTTTCCCGGAGCCGAAAACAATAAATCTTGATAATGAACAAACAGTGTGAGTGCGTCTGCTCTCTCAGCTGCCAAGTGCAGGACTAGTTCTCCCGTGAACCGCCTCCCACTCACGTCCAGCCGGGTGGGTGCTGTCAGGGTCGTCATGACCGAGCCCGACACGGCTGCGACAGCTGCCGTAATTATTTCTCCCTCTGCCTGCGTCTGTCTGACAGTTCCCCAAACCCTCCCAGAAAACAAGGCCTCAAAAATCACTTCAAACTCACTCCCTCAATACAGCTTTTAGAAGTCGTTCCTCTTTTTTTGTCCTTTCCAATTATCGCCCTTGATAAAAACACTTAGTGCGCAGAATGACTCGCGGAACCCCTTTCTGTTTAAATCTCCCCAAGGCGGAGAGACATCCCGGTCTGGGTGACGTAAGAAGTGAAGAGGAACTGAGACCAGGGTCTGGGAGAGATGTAGGTGGGTCCGTGCTCCCTGCAGCGGTGCTCACGATAGCTAAACCGGGGAAGCCACCCACGTGCCCACGGAGATAGTCGGATGGATGAGCAGAGTTTGGTCTATCCCCACACTGGAGTGTCATCTGCCTGAGACAGGAAGGAAATTCTGCCACATGGAACAGCACACATGAACCTTGAGGCCATGATGCTGAATGCAATGAGCCCGGCACAGTGGACAAATACTATGTGATTCCACTTATATGAGATATTTAGAATAAGCATGCCCAGGGGCTGGAGGGAGAAAGGGGAGAAGGGGTTATTAGTTAATAGATACAGAGTTTCAGTTTTCAAAATGAAAACCGTTGTGAAGGTAGATGGTGATGATAATTGAGCAGTATCATAAGTGTATTCAATGCCACTGAACTGTGCATGTGAGTGGTTAAAATGATAGGTTTTATGTTACGTATATTTTACCACAATAAAAAGTTTTGAAAAAAGAGAGAGATTAAAGCCCAGGTGCCCACTAAAGACAGAGTGTCCTTTCTGTAGGGAACCAGACGTTATTCTTGAAACTCTCCATTCGTCGGCTGGCTTTCGATGCTCCCCGGCTGGGCAGAAGTTCAAAAGAAGACATTTCTATAGGCTCCCGAAATCCAGAAGCTATACATTCTCCTAAGTGAGCAGCTCTCCCTCAGGAAACGTGTGGCCCCCAGAATCCAATTAAGTGAAACCCAGTGGCTCCACCACACTCTCTCCTGGGTCCTCTGTATCCATTCCAGCAGCTTTGAAGCTTCTCACGCACCAGCCACTCTGGAAATCAGGTCTCCCATCCACCGCCAGTAAAGGAATTGTAGGCACATGCCTTCGCAAGCTCCTTTGCGCATCTGTGCGAGAACACCTGGAATTCTCTTCCTGGGAAGGTGCGCCTCCCTGTGACAAGCTACTTACGACACTGTTTTGTCTGGCTGAGCAGCGTCTGCTAGACTCATGCACGAGGAAATGGTGAGCCGTGTTTTTTTTTTTTTTTTTTTTTAAACTCTGTTTCTTTTTTGTCTTGCAAACCTGCTCATGTCCACTGAGAGGAGGCAAGAGCCAGGTGGCCAGGATGGGATGTCACTGGACCTTCGATGTCCCCAGGCCGCAGGAAAGGGAGGAGGGCCCATTCAGGAGGACACAGGCTGCTGTGCTTGTGCCTGGCCCGGGCACGGCTCACACAGCGCTCGGGAACCTGGGTTTAGGATGTGGGTCTGTCGGTGCCTCTAAGGGAAGGAGAAGAATCTCTGTTCATCAACGGAACCGGGTGAGAGTCAGTACCAGCCCTGGGAGGGGGAAGACCACGAACTGGCCTAAAACAATAAAATGGAAAGGAACCTCCGGGCCAGCTCGACTCTTCGCAGCTCGCACTCAGGAGGGGCTCCGTGGCAGTGTGGTGGGCACTCTGGGACCGGCCTTTCACCTCGTGACCGTGTCCCCCACCCGTGGCCGCTGAGGAGAGTCAGAAGCCTGCTGGGGAGAAGGCCCGGCCTGCTGCGTTGGCAGGATCCAAATAAAGACCGAAGGTTGACCTCAGCTTTGAGTTCGGAGACTGGTGCCTGCAAAGTCAGCGTGTCTGAAATCTCCGTTCCGTCCTCAGTGACCGTCCACCCCCTCTCTCTGACCTGGGTCCCTGCCTCAGCCCCAAGGGGGATGCTGGGAGTCTGAGGGCAACTCTCTCAGCCTGGATGGCGAATGTGGTTGATAAGCGTGAGCTTCTCATGGACCGAGAGTGATCAAGCTTGGGACTCCTGTGATGCCAGGACAGTGGCCCTGCGAAGACAGAAGGAGAAACTAGAGACACAACTCATCTACAGGTCTCCAACTTGACACAATGTCACAAGTGTACATGCTTCTGGGTCTTCAACTTTTGGATATAACTCATTCAAACCCTCAGCACATATGTTGAATATATATAGTATATAAATACTTTGTATCTGTTTAGCGGTTACTGTGTGCCAAGCCCTGATCCCAGCAGAGGAGGTTCCGTGCTCCTGGAGCAGACTTTCTGGTTGGAGAAGACAGTTAGGAGCAAACAGAAATAAAGGAGAGGATTGTCAAATAGGGAGCCTGGCAGCCATGGGTGCTTTTCCCCGAATGATCCCAGCATCCCACCTTCCATGAGGCCGCATGGCACTCCTGGCCCTCTTGGGATTAGGGGACCCGTGACCAGTTCTGACCAGCACCTTCTGAGTGGCTGGGGCATGTGGGGCCTCAGAGGCGGGAAGGGACAGCAGGCAGCCCAGCCAGGGCGATGCACGCAGGTGCAACACGCAGGTGCAGCTCACAGAAGCAGTGCCCAGCTTACCTGCATTTAGAAAGAAGCCCCGTGGAAATCAAAGCCCTCTTATCAGTTTCGTTATGGTTTTCATCACAGATCTTTCTGTGTGTGTATCCCAGAGACACAAGGTTTATTCCTAAAGGGTGTTTTACATTGTTTCTTTCTGCACATTAGTGCGTTGTTCGCATATTAATCACACAGGAATGTTCTGTTACAAAGAAATGAGCTTTCTTTGCCTCGCAGCACACCCCTTTCTTTGCCTTGCCCCACTTTCGATACGGGCGTGGGTAACTCGGTGCCGGGCTCTGTGGCAAGCAGTCTTGCATTTGAGCCGGTTATTCCCCACGGCAACCCTCCGGGGCCCTGTGACAGCTCCCAGGGCCACGTGCACCCCCTCTCCCTGAGAACCCATGAATGTGAATGTCTTTGGAAAGGGGATCTTTGCAGACATGGCCAACTGAAGCATCGTGACATGCCCTTGTCCTGGAGGAGCAAGGGACCTAAATCTAGGGACAGTGTCCTTGGAAGAAGAGAAGAAGACACAGGCGAGAGGGGAAGGCCACGGTGGGATGGAGGCCAAGCTTGGAGGAATGCTGCTGCAGCCACGGGGTGCAGGGCAGCTGGGACGGCCCCTCCGGAGGCCTCTTTCCGTGGCTTCTCCCTGGGTCCACACATGGCTGTCCCTCTGGGCACTTGTGTACTAACTTCCTCTTCTTGCAAAGGCACCAGCCACATGGCCTCACGTGCCTCCATCCCTCCTCTGAAGGCCTCGTGTCCAGATGCCCACGTGTCGTGAGGTCCTGCGGAGGACACGGCTCAGCCCATATGGTACCTGTGCAACGGTTCTGCTGTTTACACAGGGCAGGGCTGCGGCGTGCTCTTGGCGGCGATGGCTCTCCTCTGCTTTCCGCCTTTTATTCCCTCTATTAACTGGAAAATAACAATTTTCTACAATAAGTCACGGAGCCAAAGGACACCATATCCATCACTGCTGTTTTTGGTTTTTTGCAAATGATTAAATATTACTTTTTTTCCGTTTATAGCATAATCTCCGTGACAGCCAATCCGTCAGCCTATCCGCTGGTGTTTAAGCACAGCGTGTTTGCATTCATTACTCCACATTTACATCACTCCTCCACACAGAGGGGCAGCTCCATCCTGCTTCCTGACAGCGGGGAAGTTAACAGAGGAGCCAGATGACGGCCGCCCCTCTGGAGGACCAAACGCCGACCGCGGGTCTCTGGGATACCAAGCCACAGGCACGTCGCCCCAAAGTAGGATAGGCAGGTGCCGACTTCTGGAAACCCTTACTTCGGAAAGCGAAGAAACCTCCACAGCTCAAACACAACTTGCCAAATGGTACAAACGTTGTTTGGGGGAGCGATCTGGCCACACAGCACGTGAAAGGGGCAAGTACCCCCACAGTCGGGGATTGCCCAGCCACATGGAGACTCTCGAGGTTTGGCACCCCCCACATTATTCAGCAGGCTTTGTGCGGCAGGCGACTTGGAATGGCCACATGCATGCGCACACAAACCTTTGGCTTCATGTAGACAGACAACATCATTGGCCGACAGTGTGGTCTCGGGACCAGCCCAGCCCAGCCCAGCCCAGCCCAGCGAGAGATGGGCTGCTGGACATCCCACTGCAGGTCATGGCGCTCTGTCCCATCATTCCATCAGCGACATTGTGCTGATTGAACAGGGCGAGGGTGAGGTGGCGGGACACTGCTGGCCTAGGAGAGACATGTGGGCTCCCCGGGCCCACAGGGTCAGAGGTCGCAGGCAGGCAGGATGGCCTCCAAAGGCCACGCTGCACACCCTGAGAGGAAGCTCAGCATGCAGGGCTTCTGTGTGTTCTGGAGGAGACACACTGCCCACCTGGGAGCATGCACCGGCTCCTGCCTCATGCAGCAGGCTGGGCACTTGGTGCCAAGTGCAGCTAACCATGGGGAAGGTGCAGTGGCAGCCCAGGCATGGTGCATGCGCCCTCGTGTTTGGACACACTGTCCCACGTGGCATTGGAGGGGCCCCTGGGCAGAAAGGGGCCACGTGACGTGGTGGGTATCCCTGTGGGAGCATCATGCACAAGCTCTTGCGGGGCCAGAGCAAAGCCAGGCCACCTGAAGCAGCATCTTTGATGCCTTTGAAGAGACAGATTCTACTGTGCCCTCGTAGGGAGAAGACACCTGGCCCGGGGGGAGCAGAGGTCACGCATCAGAGCCACCAAGATCTGAAGTCACAGGGCCCAGCCGTGGTCCTGCTGAAGAAGTGAAAGGAACATCTGGAACTGAGCGGCGCCAGACCAGAAGGCAGGGAACAGTGACTGGAGCAGCAGGCCCCACGTAACCGGGTCTGCCCCGGCCTCCGAGTGCCTCAGGCCCAGATTGCTCCTCAGCGCCCCCGCCAGGCTCTGAGCAGGCTGTCTGGTCATCTGACACTCTGGGGGTCTGTGAAGGTGGCTCTGGAGGCTCCTGGCTTCTTGATGTCCTTGGCTTAGTGGCTCATCCTTAGAGTAAGTTGTCATTCTTTGAGGCTCCCTGTGGGGGTCTGGGTTTAATTTCTTGGCGGGGGCCATCAGCCCATCTTGCCCAATGCGTTTCTGAATGAGGGTTTCGGTGGATCCTGTGCTCACAGTCCCAGGCCGGAGTGGGGCAGAAGTACTCGACCACGGGGAAGAGTGTGCATGGATTTAATAAGGGACGTGCGAGCCCTGGGTCGTGGCTGCTCAGATGAAGCAAAGGCTGAGTGAGAGAGGAGGAAATAAAGGTCCATGTAAATACACTGGAAATTATCATTCAAGCAAGTAACACCTTAAGCTCATTTATAACTTGCCAACTCTCCACAGCTATAATTGTCTCCAGATCTTGTGGAGTCATTTGTCGTCGGTGTCCAGGAGGGATGTGACATTTCCAACCAAATGGCGTTCAGAATGGATGCCGCTCATGTGTAAACGGCTTGTTGACCCAGCTCAGTTTCCACGGGTCCCATTAATCCCTGTCTGTCTCCCCCCGGCCTGGCTGGGGGGCGGCCGCCAGCACGCAGAGCCCTCCGCACCGCAGCGGCTCAGGGCTTGGAGCCTCAGTGCGAGAAGTGCAGACACTCCCTCTTTCTCAGGGCAGGAGTCAGAAGACCCACGGGACCAACCTGGCCCACAGTCTGTTTTGTAAATAAAGTTTTCTTGGCTCACAGCCGCATGGTTTCATTTCATGTCACTTCTGCCTGCTTTCTGGCTCCAAAAGCCGAGTTGCATAGTTGTGACACAGCCTTATAGGTCTCTTTTTCCTCTTCCTAAATCCTTAAAATATCTGAGTTCTTGATGTGAGGCACAGAGCACATGCTGGCAAGCCCACATTTGATGGAAGGATGAGTGGATGAGACCATGCGGGATGAGCAGGCGATTCCTTTTCTATGAATTGTGCGGTGAGCACGAAGTTCTTGCTGACCCAGCAAATCTTGTCTGTGGCTGTTCTCTGTCTGCTTTAGCAGATCTTCTTTGAGGAGTGAGAAGGGGCTGAAGTGGAATGCTCCGGGCTTGCTAGGCAGAGAGCAGTTGATGAGCACACTCAGGAACTCAGGTGCCTCCAAATTCCACCTTGTCATTCTCGGACTCAGCACACCATCACACCCGCTGAGAAGGGAACTTGTGATGCAAGTGTGGGATCCCATGGGGCTTCTGGAACCCTGGACATGAGGGTGTGAGAGCTGGACGTCACCTGGGATGATGTCAGCTTCAGCTGGAAAAGCACCCCCAAGTGGCTGATGGGATAGCAGCCCACTGATGATATCTTATAACAAGATGTTCAGAGGTGAGTGACTCCATGGTTTGTTAATCCAGCGGCACATGCATGTGGTCCAATGTGTCTGTTTTTCCACTCTGTGAGAGCCTGTGCTCTGGTTCTCATTCTCCAGCTTGTTGCCTCACAGTCACAGGATGGCTGCAGCACTTCCAGGCATCACACACCCACACATCTCCATCTGCAGGCAATAAAGGGGATGTTTCTCCTCATGTGTCTCTCTTCACCAGGGAAGACAGCCTTCCCACAAACCCTGCCACTTGTCCACAGTGGGTCCCGGGTTAGGAGGAGTTCGGTAAGGTGAATATTTGACATTTTTAGGATTTGTAGTTGGGAGCAGACCCTGTTGCCGAGGATGAAGTGTGAGAGAATAACTCCTAGGAGTTATCCCAGAGAGCCAATGGTCTTCCTTTCTCTCCAAAGGCTGTCTCTGCTCATTCTCTGCCCTGCACTGGGATGCGTGGGATACTGTCCCCACCGGGAGATGTTCTCCTGGTGGCTGGGGCTCCCATTGGGCCGGCTTTGTCCAGTGGGTGCTATTAGATCTGTATTAATAAAGTCCAAGCAGCGAGGGGACTGAGGTTCCTCAGATACATGGGGAATTTTGGGGGTGTCTGGGCCCAGGTACTCAAGCAGCACCCTTAGCTACCTATCTCGTCTTTCCTCTGGGTTGGTGTCCCCTCTGCCAGGCTCTTCCTCCTGGTGGCAGGTGGGCCCCCGCCCCCAGGGCCCCTCACTTCCCTCGGGAGAAAGCTGCTTCTCCCTATTGGGTCCGCATAAGGTCACTGCATCTCTCTGTTTGGTGTAATGTGGCTCCCGGACCCCCAGAACCCGCCTCTGCAGCCAGCACCAGAAGTGGGGGCTGGATGAACCTGCCTGGGCTGAGAAAACAGCTGAGGGGACCCGGTTGGAATAGATGCCGGCAGGTAAAGACAACAGGTGTCCCGGCCATCACCACAGTCTTACTGATCAGGATATCGTGCCTGAGGAGCCCAGATGTGCTTCCCCAGCCCCAGCCCTCACAAGACACGGTCTGGGGACAGACTAGTGACATCTGTGGGCTGGGGACAGGACAGACAATTTCTTAAATGTTTGATCAAGTGGTGACATTCTCACCCCCAGAGAACAACACGGATGGTGTTCGTCACTTTTGTGGGAATGCATTTTGCATTCCTCCTAGAAGCACTAAGAAAGATGGCATGAAAAAAAGTAATGATATAACCAGAGCCACATCCATAGGAGACGTTCTCACATCTCATGCCCCCTTCCCCGTCCTCATCACTTCCCTTCGCCTGTTTGTCTCGCGACCCTAGACACGGAGAGATGTTTGCACTGGGATGGTAGTGTGGGCCGATCCCCTACCCCCGTCAACTCCGTTCCGTAATATCAGTAACCGTCGCTTCTTCCTCCCTCTTCCTTGAATGATGATATTAAATGAGATGTTAAATGCAGGCTCGCAGAATGTGTTTGACGGCTAACAAAGTGAATATGTGACACCTCTCTAACCCAGCCTCCCGTCGAAACTGCCACCTCCGAACGACAGCCTTGGGCAGAATCATGTTAATAGAATATAAGGTGCAAACTGCCTGAAATGCTGTGATAAGAAGTTTAAAGGCTGTTAAATGCAAAGACTCAACGCCCTGGGTTAGAAAGCAGGCCGAAAAGTCTTCATTTCAGACCTTTTAATGTACACTCACTGTGAGGCTGTGTGAGGGAAGGAAGGTGAAAACCACGTGACGAGAAAAGCAGAGAGAAGTAGGAAAAGAAGCCAATTTGAAAGTGTCCTAACAGCTCACATGGCCAGAGTACATGGAAGTCAGCTAAGGGACTCCACTCCCGGCGTGGGAACTTGATATGTGCCGAGAGTGTGGCTGGGACCCGCCCTTAGGTGGACATCATTGCTGCAGTACACAGGCTTGCGGTAGGGGGCGCTGGTGCTGCTGATGCAAGACCCGCAGGCATGACATGACATAGGGTTTCGAATGAGGTTCAAGACAACTAAGCGCTACTAGAGCCATCTTATGGGGAACACCGCACAGCCTGTTTGGCCAACCCGGTACGTACTGGTAACTTACACATCTGTTTGGGGGTGATCTGTTATTTAGCAATAGCTAACTGATACACCCACATCAATCAATAGCTTCTCTTCTTTCATTTTACCCTCCACCATGTATACAAAATGTAGAAACAGTTTACAGACGACCTCATAATGTGCCCTAGTTTCATTACTACATGATTTAAGGCGGAAAATGACAGAAATCCCAGTAAAACAGTCTAAACGCACGTGACAAGTAGTCCACATGGGTCAAAGTGTTGAAGCCAGACTATCAGGGTCTCTCTTGCTCATGCCTCTGGATTTATTTATTATTTTTTCTTGCTGCAGGAAGTTGAACTCCCAGAAGCTCCAAGTGTCCATTTAACCAGTTTGGGATACTCAGCAAAAAGAAAGCTTCTCTTTTGGGGGAATTGCTGAAAGGGTCGATTGATTGATGTCTCTCTCTGAACTATGATGATGGAATGGGACGCAGTGATTGGCTCATCCTGGGTGTCAAGTCCTCCCCCAAAGCTGGTGGCAGAATCATCCCCATTTCTGCTACATGAGCTGAGAATGGGGGGGGGGGTTGCCACAAGAAAATTGGCGTGACATCATCAGAAGACAGGAAGATGCCAGTGTGGCTAGAATGATGGGTATCTCTGTCTACCTGAATCATCACCTGCATTAGTAACACAGGTTACATTCTATAAATAGGTATTTTAATCAGTCCTTGAAAATTCCCAAGAAGAGATGTAATCATCTAGTCTCGTACTCATTATTTACACAGTTTTTAATAATTGAATACCTGCTGTTTGCCAGACACTCCACCGAGTTATGGCGTGTGTTGCCGAACAGCCCAGGTTTGGGTCCGGTTTTCCAGACATTATCATTCTTGCAGCAAAAGCAGTTCTTACAGACCTAAATAATTAATTACAGTTTTGATAAGAAGACTTCTTCAAGCCAGGATGGAGTGACACAGAATGAAGTGACCTTCTCCCTGACACACGCACAAACCACATGCGTATGCAATGGTGGGTGTCAGTCTGCTTAGCACAGTGACCTCTGCGAAAAGAGAAAGAAAGGGGTGAGCCCTCCAGCCACCCTGGTTTGCTGCCTCGGGAGCGTTTCAAGACCATGGCACAGGAAGGGGAGCCAGCAGAGTCAGGTGCACTCCCAGAGCTGGGAGTCTAGGGGGCCAAGTCAACTGTATTTTTCAGGGAGACTAGTAAGAAGCACAAGGAAAATTCCAGAGAGCTGCAGAAAGTCCCCTTGATAGGCAGAAGAGAGGTTATCAGAGCTGCAAAGGTGGGAGAAAGCTACCACCGGCAGGAGCAAGGACTAGGAGAAGAGGCCAGGTTGACACTCACATAGGGCCAGAGGAGTGTCTGTCCCTGCCAGCCAGCCCGGAACACTCCTGGCCCGTGGGAAGCAGATGGTGTGCAGAGAAGGGTCTTCCCCCAAGCAGGGGTGAGTAACGAGACCAAGTCCAGCTCTCTTCCTGCCAAACAAGGCCGAGAACTTCACTGTGTCCCAAAAACAACCCCAAGAATATTTGTAGGAACACCAGAATATCCAGCACCCAGCAAGGCAAAAGTCACGATGTCTGGACGTGAACGAAAAACTACGCAGTGTGTGAACTGTGTCTTCGCCAAGAATCGAGACAATCCAACCCAATGTGAGAACACACCGCTGAGTGGTTCCAAGGCAGAACCGGCCCGATGTCCAACTTAGCAGATGATGAGACTGGAGCAGTCGTACCTGTGTTCCCTACGTCCCAGAGTCTGAGGAAGACTGTGAAGGTCTGAAAGAATCACCCACCAAACTTTCAAAGATGGACACTACAAGGATGCAGACATAAAATGCACTGGGCAGGGGCACAGCAGAGCAGACGTTAGTGAACTTGAATGCATGGCCAGGGGAACTACCCAAATGAAACAGCAAAGTTACTCCACATGCACCAAGAGATGCATACCAACGAGGAAGAGACGTGGCCCTGCAGAACTGCCTGGCTGGGACCCCCGCTGGGACTACGGCCCCTCTCTCTGCATGAGAGCCTCCCTCACTGTGGATGGCTCATGTCCTTCCCTTGACGGCAGCGGTTGCTTTGTGGAGCTGCCTAAGACCCAGTGTCCCTTGTTGGGAGTGGAATGTGTGTTTCCAAATTGCATTCTCCCACCTACGGCGCTAGTTGCTCCCCATGGGGATGGTAGCTGTAAACCCTGATCTCAGAGTGTCTCATGTTGCACCTGCCGTGAAGGTAGCAAGGGGAGAACTGAGTCTTCTCTGGGCAAAAAGTAAGTGGGTCATTGTTAGAAGTTCAACAGAACTTTCATTTGCTAATTCTTTCGATTCTCTCCGGACCCGAATAGTTAACTCCCACCTGCTTGGGTGACGACTGGGTTTTCCCTGGTGGAAGAATGTCTGTAAAACATGTTTTTTGTCACTGGCCAATATCACGACAAGAGAGCTCACCGGCGTGTGGTCCAGCAGGCATTATGCCCCGATTTTTGTCTAATAAGAACAGATAATGATGGATGTGTTTCTGCTATGATGGGCGGGTCAGAACCCCATCTGCGCTCACTTTTTGAAGATGAGACTCTCCTGATGTGTGTCTTTCTTCCAACGGAGCACAACACGTTTCTGTTGTACAAATTCCACTTTCTCTGCACAGAACTGTGACTGTGTGGTCACAGGGACCTTCTGACTGCCCACTTGTAGGAAGATCACAGAGGGGAGACCCAGTTCTGTGCAGACAGAGGCCCTGAAACCTCTGTTCTTCCTCTTTGAAACAGAAAAACCCTCCTCACAGCCTGCCTGAGATGTTTGAAGGAACGTGACTGGCAGGCATGGTGGGTGAACTCAGCGTGTGTGTCTCCTCCCCTTTGGTCGCAGATGAACACCCTTGACACCCACCCTCCCCGGCCTATTGAATTAGTAACGTTGTGTTTCATAATTAAAGGCGAGTATGCATCAGATGTCAGTCTGCGGCGTGACCTGCAGTTCCCTGGGTGGTGCAGCTGAGCGTGAATGTGTCCTGGCAGGAGGCGTCCCGCGCCGAGTGTGGTCCTCGACGAGAGACTTTCCGACTGGGGTCCAGACGAGAGCGCAGGGCCTCAGCTCAGCGCCTGCAGGGAGCGATCCAGCTCTAGGGCGCAGGGTGATTATTTATTTCCCTCAACGACACAGACACGCGCTGACTTAATTACAATGATTTCATTGTGAAACAGAATTGTGGTAATTTCCTCGTTAGTGTATCTCATTAACGAGATTGGCTAAGTGTTATCGGCATGACTGCGAAATGCCCTGACGTCTCAAATCATTCGAAATTGCCCACGTCCTGTGCGGGAGAGAAACATCTCCCTGCTTGCTTCTGGAGGTGGAGTGTGTGTGGCTCCGGAAGAGTCTCGGTGCTCATTTCCTGGGCGGCCAGGCTGGGCTGTGCAAACACAGGAAACGAACCATAACTGCAGTCTTCCTCGTGCGTGTGCCTCTCTGCAACAGGGCGCCTGGTTTCGGACCTGCCGTTGGACGGCCGTGTGGTGCGGATTTTCCAGCAGGAGTCTGCAAAGCTGAATTTGGCGACTGTCAGGGCCTTACATTTGTGTTCAGCTCTGTCCTTGCGTGTCTGCAGGACCTTAGATGAGCCATTGCAAATCCCTTATCTCCAAGGTGTTCACTTGGAAAAGGTGGGGCTGTTCGCTGGTTGACTCGCGAGTTCCCCGCAAGTCCCGGGAGGGAGGGGAGCAGTGGGGCACGAGGTAGACAAGATGCCCGGTTTCTGGGGGCTGGTGTTCCAGCAGGAAGGACAACAAGCCCGGAGATGAGTGTGTGCATGGCTCACGGAGCACACACAGTCCGGTCACGGCGTCGAGGTCGCTTGGGCAGGGTGTAGCCTTGGCAGGGGGCCGGGGGAGCGTCTCTGAGAACCGCAGTGCCTGGGTGTCGGTAACCGTCGTGAGCAGGAGTCAGCTGCAGAGCCGTCAGGGAGGCCAGCCCGCAGACAGAACGGCAGAGCGTCCCTGAGGTGGGGACTTACTGATTTCTTGAAATATCTGCAGCTATAGGTTCTTTCAAACAGCGTTTCACGTGTGGTATCCCGGGGCTCAACAGGTGCGAGGATGGCAGCTAATAGAGCGTCCCTGGGCCACTCGCGGAGAAGGGTGGGATGCCGGAGGGATGCCCTGCACCCTGTCCAACGTGCGGAGAGAAGGTTCGCGAACGAGTGTGTATGGAGCACCCAGCAGCACGTGTGACCCATACGTAGCCATGAATTAAGTGTTCGTTTGTCTTACGTTCATGACTGGGAATTGTCCGAAGTGTGTATTTCCTTAAACAGACGTTGGACGTGAAAGAAGGACTGATGAACTATCATAACTTCCCCGTGCTTGGCTCTGTGACGTGAAAAGGATCTTTTTCTGCTGCCAGCATATGGTTGAAGTCAAATGTCTCTAAAGACTTATGGTGTCATTTGCATCACTAATTAAACATTATTCAGGATTGCTTTCTTAAATCTTGAGCACAAAACACCTGCAAAGAGATTTAGCTCTGGGTGTATAAAAATGCTGAGTATCTGTCTACCTTTTTCAACCATCCTACATGTGAGTTAGGATTTGGAGAGAGTGGTAATAAAAAGGGAGATAAAAATATGATAGCATGAGTCTATTTAGGTCTTTAAACAGTAAAAGGAAAGGGGAAAGAAAGGAATAATGTTTGAAAGTAGTTCTAAAAATCAAGAGCTCAGTGTACAGGCCTGGATGCCAATTGAAACGCCCACCTTCTAGAAGCCAGTGCTGCTGGCAGCCGGCTGGTCTCACGAAGGGAGCCCAGTTCATTAGAAAGGATCAGAGAGGTTAACCTAATTATATGCCCCATCTTAGGACTTGGAGATGATTTCCATGGACCCTAATAAAATGGAATCTTCCTCGTCACCCAGTTTGTGCGTGCTGGCGGGTGGGGGCTGGCCCTAGGCGGAGCGCTGAGTCTGTGCAGAGGAGGGCGCCTGCCCTCTCCTGCTGCGACTCAAGACACCGTTGCTTTAATTCTGATTTATCACCAGCTCCCTCTGACCGGTCTCCCTTCAACCCCACACAAATGATGATTTATGTCCTCATGGTTCCGGCGCCCTAGTACCCATGGAGTTGTGAGTCAAACCTGAATTCCTGCCCTTCTTTTTAGAATGATATATATTTTACTATCATTTAGGAGTGGCTGTGTGTCTTCTAAAAGGTTTTCAATGCAAAAACAAAACAAAACAAAACAAAAAAAATCCCCTAATTTAAAAACTTTGTCAGGAGAACACTGAGCCAAGGAGATGGTGAAATAATGCAATTATTCTGATTTATGGCACATTTTCTCTCTTTTTCACTCGGTCTACCCGCCTGCTTTCAGAGAGAGCATTCTAAAAAAGGATTTAGCTGAGATAAGTAACTCTGCTTAACCTGATTTGTGTTCTTCAGTAAAATCCATATATTTTTCTACGAGGACCTGAATTTCTTTCTTTTTTCCTTTTCTGAGGCAAAATTTATTGGGGAGTCTTCAATTTCCTCAGCCTAAGTTAGTATTGATCCGTTGCTGCAGAGCAGGTGAGAATGCCAACCATCATTTGGGCGTCCTGGCTTTGTGACCTGCCTCCTTTTAACGTGGCTGTGGCCATAATGGGCTGTCATGGGTTGATGGTGGCTGGGAAGTCTGGACAATGTCTACCTTGGGGTCAACTGCAGCTGACTCCCCGAGAAGAGCCGAAGATGCCCTCTGGGAGCCCAGGAATGGAGCGGTGGTTTTTCTGAGCCTGTCTGGGTTAAAGCCGACAGAATCCTTGAAGCAGACCCTGTGGAAGGAGTCGACGCCCCCACCCCCTTTCATAGGTTGAGTCCTACCCCCCATTATGATATATGCATTTTGCCGTGTAGGATGCGTAGCCATGTTTTCGTGTGCATTATATACGGGATTGTTATACCTGTGGAGTGTAATCATCACACCCATGCATAATGCACATCCTTATTCCCTTCTCAACAATTCGGGCAAAGCGGTGCGCATCCTAAAGTTAAAAAAATAAAGATAAAAAGGAGAGACACCGGAGCGCAGAAGTCTGCACCAGCAACTGCTTCGACCACCCCCCACCCTTCTGTGCAGCAGCACCCACCCCCCGCCCCCGGGCCCTGCTTCCGGATCTCCCCGGCCTCTGCCTGGCGTCAGAAAGCCCAGCCCTGCCTCCTACCAGCGTAATCAAGGGCTGAGCGCTCATGGGCTGCATCAGATTTGGATGGGGACCGTCTTAGCCAATCTTACTTCTGGTTCCCGGGTCACCGTCTTGCTCATCGCTAAGGGCAGAGCAAACTCACAGGCCATCACTGAGCCCGTCAACAGCTGAACAGCCAGATCACGGCCCATCCAGCAAGGGGGAGAACGGCCTCTATCAGCAGGTCTTTGCTGCCTTCGGTGTCACAGGCCATCCATTGTCCCTGTCACAGACAGGACACCCAGCCCATCACCCAGAGGCAGAGGGGCCCATTCATCTCACATGACTCACAAGTCAGGAGCCATTTGGACAGAAGCCACCAGCGTTTTCTCAGCAGAAGCCTTGCTCTCCTTTCACCGCCAACCGATTCGGCTTTCCCCTCCCAGGTGGGGGCTGACAGCTCAATTGCTGCGCTGTGAGGTCCCGTTCCAAGGGCCCTGTCTGTGACTCGGACAGTGAGCGTGTAACAGAGCCCGTCAGCCGGGCCCCCGTGCACGGAAGTGCCTGCAGAGATGGACGGTCAGATGTTTGACTGGAATTCGCCAGGGTCTCCCACCAGCATTTGCCGAGTACCTGCTGGGTCCAGGCTCCGTGCTGGGGCCCCGGATGCAGCACAAAGCTGGTGGAACTGGCCCCACACTCATGGAGTGGACATTGCAGAATGGGAGATGGGGCCTGACGAGTCGGAGAGCAGTGACCTCGGGGACTGAGCGGTGCTGTGGGGGGAGCAGAGGGCAGAGGGCCGCCTTACCTTGGGGGGAGGGGGAGGGGCAGAGGAGGAGGGCAGAAAGGTCCTGAGGGAGGCACTTAAGCAGAGAAGGCAGTGGTGATGAGGGTATGGGCTCTGTGCATAAGAAAGAGGGGCAGGGGAACAGGCAGGCTGAGGACAAGGATACAGGGCCTCGTCTTAGTGGCCTGCAGGGCACCTGGGGTCTCTGGATGCTGCTAACCGGGGTCTGCTGACCGCCAGGACACGTGGCAGCCGGCTGATTCTGTCTGTGACCAGGTGCTACTCCTCCAGCCACCCTCCCCAGGGAGCATCTTCCTGCCCTTCTCACCCTTTAGAGATGATGTCAGAGACTGTCACAGAAAGCGGAGAACTTCACAGTGACCTGGGGGATCGGCCTGGATCTCTCCTTTTCATTCTGTGCTGTCATCTGTCCCTCAGGAGGCATCCCCCTGTGTCACCCTCTGGAGAACAAGAAAACCTGTCTGTCTTCTGCGAAGCTGATAGACAGAACCCGCAGGCCACCCTGAGGCAAAGCCGCCACACAGACAAAGAACATGGTTCTGTTCGTGTTTGTGCAGTGGGTCCGGCCCACTGGGAAGACGGGTGGGGGCGAGTCTCTGTGATGCGAGCCACCGGCAGGTGGCTCCCCATGGCCTGGGTTCACCCCTGCAGACGGAGTGACAGAGACACACGTGTTCTGCCTATTAGGCAGGCACGCCTCGCCTCCAGCTGTGCAGAGGGCGGCTGCTGGTTTAGTGAGATGCCTGTGGCATGGAGTGCGGGCTCCGTTTTCTTTCGGGAGCAGGTGTCAGCCGGTGTGGGAGCTTGGACAACAGGCGTCCATTCTCTCCCAGCTCTGGAGCTGCACGTCTGAGACCCGGGGCCGGCAGGTGGGCGTCTGGGGGGCTGCTCTTCCTGGAAGGGGACCTGGCTTCTTAGACACGAGCAGCGAGGGACCCTCCTAATGGCTTTGCTGTCCAAGGGCCCAGTCAGTTAGAATAAGCTTTTCTAAATTTTCAAAACGCTTCTGTTTTCAACCTGGTCACCTGTAAGGCCTGTTTTCTTCTTTGGCCAAGTTCCTTCGCAGGTCTTTTCAGAAGGGAAGGGACGCGTGACTTCGGGGTGTGGTAAGGTTGTACCTTTAAGAATCCACGCTCTGACTGGGGGGTGGGCCCCTGTTTCCATGGGGTTTCTGCGGGGTTAGAAACCGGGCTGCTGGCCAGTGCATCTCGGATTCCGGAACACCAGCCGCCCCTCCGCACTGTCAGCGCAGGGCCGGAATTTTTCATTCTTGGAGCCAGATACATAAAACGCTGGCAGCTCCGCCAGCTCACTCTGCAGTAATTAAGTTTCCGGCTTCCAATATCAGCGGGACTGGGCGCTAATGAGCTGGTAAAATGCCCAAAGGAGTCACATTAACATTTTAAAGCCTTCCCTGCTCAAGGGAAGCATCCCGTCTCCAAGCTGGGTCTGCCATGGGTCAGGCAGGGCAGGGCATCTGATGGATGGGCTGTCGGGAAACCCGGAGATACTGCGGCTCCGACAGGAGACTGGTCATGAAATAGAACAGTCCCGGGCCCCTGGGGGGACTCTCAGCAGCTTCCGCAGGGCCATAGAAGACCTCTCAGTCCAAGCTTTCCCCACGTGGTTGACTTTACAGGAAGGAAAATATGGCGAGTGATATGCTTCTTGAATGTGGTCCTTCAGTGGGGCCTGCTTGTCCAGTAGCAACAGAGGGGAGATCTCACTGGAGATTCCGGCTGGACCCACCTGCCCCGGGGCAGGGTAGGGTTTGGTCAGTTCCACTCCAAGAACCTCAGGCTCTTCCTCTTCGTAGAAAAGATAAGCTCAGGCCCCCTTCTGTGGATATGATGCTGTATTGGTGTTCATCCATCAGTCAATCAACAAACACTGTGTTTCCAGGTGCTTGAAGGCAAAATGGAAGACAGCCGAGAGCCCAGGCGAATCCTGGAACAAGCGTTACCCTCAGTGTCACTGCTGCTCCCGGGGTGGGTCAGCGGATTCCCGGCCGAGCTGCTGAACACAGCCTGAGGTACCAGCCTCCGTGCACTACACTTCATAAGATGCTCTTAGTCACAGCACTGAGGCCGTCACATTCTCGCTTTGTGACCAGTGTTCTAACAGCGAGTGGCATTTGGAAGTTTCGCAGTCACTCAGGTAATCCCTCCCAGCCTGCCTCTGCCTCGAGTGGCTCAGAAAGGGCTGAGCCTCGAGGGCGCCTGCTTCGCTGGGCTGGGTTCCCCCACGGAGCTGTGCTTCCGGGAGCTGAGTTGTCCCCCAGAGGGTTTCTGGTGCAGACATGCCCGTACGCAGGAGAGTGCAAGGGGCATGCAAGGATACACACATGTGTGCTGCAAGCTATAGCCTGCCCACCCGAGCAGCCCCCTGGGTGACCTGGAACAAAGCCAGGGCCTTTGCTCAGCGTGGCTGATGACTGAGCAGCCTCCCGGGAGCCAGGGGCACGTTTAGCCTCCTTCCAAATCCCAGGGGGTCCTGGTGCCCCTTCACGCTGCCCGCTACCTGGAGTGGGGGGACTTTGACATTCTCTCCTCACTGCTGGGGGATGTCCTTCTTTTCATCTCTGAAATCAGAGTGTGGGAAACTCCCTGCCCCCCCCTGCCCCGCCTTACCCTCTGCCACTCTCCTGGCCTCTCTGTTTCTCTTCCCATGTTTTAATCTCGCCATCGACATGAAATACTCCCTTTCTCTCTGTTTCGTGTTGCTGAGGACACACAGCACACAGACTCTAGAACCGGGTTCTCTGCAGGATAACACCCCCGCCTAGATGTCTGCACAGCGGGGCACAGGCCCTGGGTCGACCACACTTCCTGTCCCTGTGGGGACGCTGTGTAATCTTCCCAAGCCAGGCTTTCTCAATGGTTTCACAGCTCGTCTGTCCCGTGGAGCGGCCCTCTGGTGCGTCTGAGGACCAGCGAGGGGAGATTTGTCCCTTTCCCGAGTGTCTTCAGATCTAATTTTCTTTTCTTTTTTTTGTTAATATATTTTATTGATTAGCTATTACAGTTGTCCCATTTCCCCCCCTTTGTTCCCCTCCACTCTGCACACCCCCTCCCACCCACATTCCCCCCCTTTAGTTCATGTTCATGGGTCGTACATATAACTTCTTTGGCTTCTCCAGTTCCCATACTATTCTTAACCTCCCCCTGTCAATTTTCTACCTACCATTTATGCTACTTATTCCCTGTAGCTTTTCCCCCTCTCACTCCCGTTGATAACCCTCCACGTGATCTCCCTTTCTGTGGTTCTGTTCCTGTTCTATTGTTTGCTTAGTTTGTTTTTGTTCTTGTTTTGAGTGTGGTTTTTAATAACTGTGACTTTGCTGTCATTTTACTTTCATAGTTTTTATCTTCTTTTTCTTAGCTAAGTCCCTTTAACATTTCATATAATAAGGGCTTGGTGATGATGAACTCCTTTAACTTGACCTTATCTGAGAAGCACTTTATCTGCCCTTCCATTCTAAATGAAAACTTTGCTGGATACAGTATTCTTGGATGTAGGTCCTTGCCTTTCATGACTTGGTAAACTTCTTTCCAGCACCTTCTTGCCTGCAAGGTCTCTTTTGAGAAATTAGCTGACAGTCTTATGGGAATTCCTTTGTAGGTAACTGTTCCCTTTTCTCTTGCTGCTTCTAAGATTCTCTCCTTATTTTTAATCTTGGATAATATAATTATGATGTGCCTTGGTGTGTTCCTCTTTGGGTCCCACTTCTTTGGGACTCTCTGAGCTTCCTGGACTTGTGGGAAGTCTATTTCCTTTACCAGATTGGGGAAGTTCTTCTTCATTATTTGTTCAAATAAGTTTTCAATTTGTTGCTCTTCCTCTTCTCCTTCTGGCACCCCTATAATTCAGATGTTGGAACATTTAAAGATGTCCTGGAGGTTCCTAAGCTTCTCCTCATTTTTTTGAATTCTTGTTTCTTTTTTAAATTTCTTGAATTCTTTTCTGGTTGAATGTTTCTTTCTTCCTTCTGGTACACACCATTGATATGAGTCCCAGTTTCCTTCCCATCACTATTGGTTCCCTGTACATTTTCCTTTATTTCACTTAGCATAGCCTTCATTTTTTCATCTAATTTGCATCCAAATCCAACCAATTCTGTGAGCATACTGATTACCAGTGTTTTGAACTGTGCATCTGATAGGTTGGCTATCTCTTCGTGGCTTAGTTGTATTTTTTCTGGAGCTTTGATCTGTTCTTTCATTTGGGCCATTTTTTTTTGTCTCTGCGCATCTGTTGCATAGTGAAGGGCGGAACCTTAGGTGTTCACCAGGGCGAGGTAACCCACGTGGTTGCTTTGTGATGCTGTGTGTGGGGGAGGGGTCTGAGGGAACAATGGCGCTTGCTCTGCTCTCTGCTGACTCCTCAGTTCTCAGTCACTTCCCCCGCTACCCACAAGGAAATTGGGCCCTTCTGGTGCTGATTCCCACGTGAGTGGGCTTGTGTATGTTCTAGGTCCTTGTGGGTCTCTCCAGTGAACTCTTCTGTGAGGCTGGGGGTTCCTCCTACTGTAGCCTCAACCCCCACAGGTATTTTCAGTCAGTGGTTTGAGGCTTTATTTTCCCACGATGGTGGGTAGTATGGTCTGTTTCACTCCCCAACTGATCCTCTAAGTTTATCTGCACGAGAAAGTGGGACTGCCCTGTCCACCAGCTGCTTCCTTGCCCACCCCAGTCCTCCAGCCACTGATTTGCTGGGAGTCTTCTCCACCCCAGCTGCCTGGCTCCGCCCCACTTACCGATCTGGATGAGTCTTTCTTCTTTAACTCCTTGGTTGTCGGACTTCCATACAGTTCGTTTTTCTGTCAGTTCTGGTTGCTTTTTGTTTTTAAATTGTTGTTGCCCCTCTTTTAGTTGTGCGAGGAGGCACAGTGTGTCTACCTATGCCTCCATCTTGGCCGGAAGTCAGATCTAATTTTCTTTATAACAACCAGGCGGGAAAAAGATGGAGAACTTCTTTTGCTGAGGATCTCATGTGCCCGCCCCCCTCCTATTTGTCACAAAGAGTGATGGAGTGATGTTTCCTCCATGTCACTGTAACAGACTTGGGCCTTCGAGGCTCATGTGTCAAGGTCATTTGAGGACCAAGCAAGTCCCATGAGCCTGGAGTCCCAGCCCACCCTACCACAGAGTCCGGGTTTCCGTGGCCGTGAGCCAGCACACATGATGATAAAAGTGAAGGAAACAGTGGCTCCCCGGGCCTTTTGTCTGGGCCGTGTGTTTGGGAAGGGCCCCTGCCTCAAGGCCGTCCCCCGGTCTCAGAATGAATGCTGAAGGACACACGGGAGCCCTTGGAAAGCAGATTCCTCTGCGTGGGCCTGACAGGTGGTCCTCCCTCCGGCAACAGGAGCTCTCTGGCCACGCAGATGCAAGAAGATCAAAGGGGAGATGCCCTCTGTAAAGAAGGCCCCCCTTGTGGCTGAGTCCATGAGGCTACGCCTGTTCTGCAGGTTCATTACGAACCCAGTGGCTGAGTCAGTTGATGGCACTTCAGGGACCAAGGCCTGTCACCCAGTGCAGAAGCCAAGGCCGGCAGCCAGCCAAGCAGACGTGCTCTCCGGGAAGACGGGGTTCTGCCAGGCACAAGTGGCCCACTCTCCAGCCCACATCAGGCGGGACACGTTGCGAAACACCACAACTCCCAAGCTTGGTGGTCACTCGATTTAACTTCCTGGGCTGGTCTGTGACATTGAGCAGGGAGAGGAGCCAAGTGCGGGCTGGGAGGGAGGCGCTATCATGTGCATCCGGGAAGGCGGTGTGCACCCAGAAATCTCTCATTTCCACACGGGAATGTCCCCTGTGTGGGATGAATGTGTTGTGGATCCACTTGTCAGTAGGGTGGCCTCATGGGGACAGCGCGGCTGTCACAAGACCAGGCGCAAACGGGCTAGCCAGGGTCCCTGTTGGAAGTGATGAGTTGGAACCTGACCCCTGACCCCTGAGGGCTGGTATTCCCTAGTTTGAGGGCCTGTCCTGGGCCTTGGTGACCCGTACTCCTCGACTCTCCCCGCTAGTGACAAGCACCTGTGACAACCAAAAACGTCCCCAGGCATGGCTAAATGCCCCTAGGGGGCACAACTGTCCCTGGGTGAGAACCTCTGAACTCTACTTCCAGGAAGAAAGTGGGAAGTGGGGAGCTACACTGGCCCTCGCTTGGCAACATTTTCAGCCTTCATGCCTCACACACCTGTGAGTTCGCCACTAATGATCTGTGGCCACCAAAGCACAGGCTCTACTTCCTGTTGATCTGACAAAAAAATGGGCATAATTTCGATCACTCCCACCCAATGGCTATGGTTGCCTTGGCTGTTGTAATTTTTTTTTTATTTGACAATCTAAGGGATAAGAGGTCAGTGCCCCTGAGTAAATGGTCAGGTAGTGCGTGTTTTAAAAATTCTGCAGCGTGATATTGGAAAGTTGCTGCCCTGGAGGGTGCGTGGCCTCTGGCACGCCTTCATGAAGACCCCTGGCGGGAGCTGGGGACCCCCTGGGTAAAGCGGTGCCACGCCAGCGAGTCCCGTCTTAAGGTTCCCAATGACATCACATCAGAAGCTGTGCTGCCCCTTTGGGCTACACTGGATTTATTTTTTTGTTTTTTGTCCTTGCTTACCTAGTCTAAACAGTCCTTCATGAAATGCCACTCCTGCCCAGAAGCCCTGAGGATGTATGGGTCAATTACCTTTTTGTAAATTGAGTTAAATTATGGATGTGCAAGATAAGATGATGATGAGTTTGTTTCTGTTTGGCTAGTGTAAATCAAGGTTTTCTATAATGTGAGAAACTGGTTTAATTTTGCTGCATGGTGGTGGGGGGCGTGGGGTGGTGGTGGACAGAGAACACGCCATGGTCCCTAATGGAGAGTTATTTCTAAGGGGCTTCTGTCCTTGCCGATGGCATTTCCCAGATACCTCTGGAAAGTTCTCTGAGAAGTAGGACCTCTGTTCAGGGTGGAAAGAACATGAAGTCTGATGATAGACACAGTTCATCATGCAGAGGGCACAGCTTGTGCATGGGGTCGGGGTCAGGGTGGGGTGTCCCCATGAAGCACCGGGGTGTGACAGGCTCCTGAGTTCCAGGCCTTTGGGGATGTGCCCATACACAGCCTGCTGTGGGCGCCCGGCCTTCTTTTGGCACCTGGCACCCACTGAGTCCATCAGTTCGGACTCTCAAGCCCCTTTTCTCCATTCTCTTTGTTCAGCAGGTGGGTGAGAGGCTGTCATTTGTATTTACTTATTTCCCTGGAATCACAGAAACAAACTTCCAGTCTCTGACGCCTCCAATCTCAAGTTCTTAGGGTAAGATTTTCTTATCTTTGCAAAATTTTTAATAGAAACTTTCCTAAGTCATTTTAGTAGAAGTTGGAACAATTCTGCAGAACTTCCTCTCTCTCATTTTCTTCCTTGCCAACCTGTTGACCCTGCCCAAATGGTTTTCTGTGATGGGGCTAATTTCTGGGTGAATTGTGGGTATCTGAGCTTGGGCTCTGGCCTCTGTGCCTGAGGAAGCTAATTAGCAGGCCTCTGGGGCCGCATCAGAGCCGGGGCAGGAAGCTGGCCACCTGTGTGCTGGGCTCTCACCAGGTGACCGACCGCTGGGGGTGCTGGCGAATCCCAATGGCCTGGAGCGTCTCCTAAGCTGATGTGTTGCCGGTGCTCTCACTCCCCAAGTATGTAAATACTCTGATTTCTCCCAGCCCACGCTCTGGAGGGAAGTCCTTGGCAAGGGGAGGCCTCTGCCGGGGCTTCAGTAGGGCAGGCTAAGTGCTGTTGGCACCCGTGATTTCTAAGATCACAGAAAATGGCCATCAATGCCCTTCTGAGCTGTGATTGAAACTGGCTGCAGTTGTTCCTTTGGCAAACCTGGACACAACCATGGGGTTTTGAGTCTATCCAATAGGCTGTAAACACCTGTGCCAGTGTGACCTTGTCAACGTGGTATCCTGTGAGGGGATGGCTATTCTGAAAATAGCCCTGGTGTGGCGGGCCGGGTTCCCCAGAGATGCGCGGCCACCAGGCGGCCGGTGGCTCCTGTCTCTGCTCCCCGCTCCCAGCCTGTGCGGCTGAGCGGCCGTACCAGGATGTGCTGGCTGTGGGACGCTCCGGGACAGCCACGGTCACGAAAGCAGGCGAACACACTGCCTGTGTTCCTCAAACGTGTTGTCTTCATTGACACACTTTTATTAGGAGGGAGACTCATACATCAGTAATGACCCGCAGAAGGGGAGGCCGAGAAAACAATCCCACTTACACTGACCCAAAAAACAATACCTAGGGATGAATTTAACCAAGGAGGGAAAAGACCTGCACTTGGAAACTGATAGGCCGCTGAAGAGAGAAATCAAAAAAGATACAAATAAGTGGAAGCACGTACTGTATTCATGGATAGGAAGAATTAACATCCTTAAAATGTCCATACTGTCCAAAGCAATCTATAGATTCAATGCAATTCCTATTGAAATACCAATGCTATTTTTCACAGAACCAGAAGAGATAATCCAAAAATGTGTATGGAAACACAAAAGACCCCAAATAGCCATAGCAATTTTGAGAAAAAAGAATAAAGTTGGAGGTATTATGCTATTAAACTATACAAGGCTAATCTAAACAGCCTGGTACTGGCATAAAAACAGACACATAGATCAACAGAACAGAATAGAGAGCCCAGAAATAAACCCACACCTATGTGGTCAATGAATATATTACAAGGAAGCAAGAATACGCAATGGGGTAAAGACAGACTGTTCAGTAAGTGCTATTGGGAAAATTGCACAGATATAGGCAAAACACGAAACTAGACCACCTCCTTATGCCACACATAAGAATAAACACAAAATGGATTAAAGACTTATAGGTAAGACTCGAAACTTCCATGTAAAACTCTAGGAAGAAACCATCAGCCGTGAAATCGCTGACATTTCTCTTGGGAATATTTTTTTCTGATATATCTCCTCAGGCAAAGGAAGCAAAAGAAAATTAAACAAACGCGACTACATCAAACTGAAAAGCCTTTGCCCAGCAAAGGAAACCATCAACCGAACGAGAGGGCCACCCGGTAGCTGGGAGGAGCTGGTAAGGAGTTAAGATCCAAAATTGCAAAGAACTCATATAACTCAACAGCAAACAACCCAATTAAAAAATTGGCAGAGGACTTAAATAGACACTTCTCCAAAGAAGACACACAGATGGCCCATAGACATATGAAAAGAAGCTCAAAGTCACTAATCATGAGAGAAATTCAAATTAAAACCACAATGAGGCATCACCTCACACCTGTCAGAGGGCCATCATCAATAAATCCACAGACAACAAGCGCTGGTGAGTCCGTGGAGAGAGGGAGCCCTAGTGCCCTGTTGGTGGGACTGCAGACGGGTGCAGCTGCTGTGGAAAATAGGGTAGAGGTTTCTCAAAAAATACAAAATAATATTGGATATAAACTGTAATTGAAAAATAAAATTGAAAAAGAGGGATACTAAATTCCCTTTAGGAGCCTTAGTTAATGTTCTTAAGAATATATATAATTCTATATGTAATTAAAGCAACAATAAATACATACATATATAGTACATGTATGTGTATATCTGCAGGTTATTATTTAAATACCAACTACTTTAAGGAGATTTAATTATGGCTTGTGGAGTACCACTGCATTGGAAAATGAACAAGTTAACCCTCCAGAAGCTGACGTGAACGGTTTTGCTTCCGGAGCTCCAATGACAGTGTTTCCGGAAGTTGAAGTACGGCCTCCTGGCGCGCGCCGCGGTGCCGACCTGGGCCGTGAGAACATGCTTTCCATCAGTTCGCGACATGGCATCTCAACAGATTTTGCTTCTTTGCATGTTTTTAATAGAAATGAGATTATGCTTCCTTGTGTCTGAAAATGCACTGTATCTTCTCTTCATTAAATGCTCCT
The DNA here is from genome assembly GCA_004026765.1 of Micronycteris hirsuta. NCBI lineage: Eukaryota > Metazoa > Chordata > Mammalia > Chiroptera > Phyllostomidae > Micronycteris > Micronycteris hirsuta. The sequence goes on from PVJI01001516.1 coordinate 82,520, forward strand.
TTACTATTTCTGACTTTAAAATACTACTGGAATCTTTGCATTATTTTAGTAGATCCGAGTCTCAAAGGTGATGCAGGAAAGAATAAGCAGGAAGTAAGGGACTGGGCCATTCTGGCTCCTAATTTTGATGGAGTCACTGACGTGCAGGACAAACCCAAGAGCTCTGCGGGGGTCAGATGCTGAGCTGTGCAAACACAGGCAGAGATGCAAAGGGGACACGTGAATGGACGAGGAACTGCTCTCCTGTCCTACTGGGGCTCCGGGCCCTGCTGTTCCATTTTCCAGCCAGCATTTTCTTCTGTCAGTCCTTAAAACTCATATTTGGTAAGTGTTTGTTAAGTCCCCCTACATGGTAGGCGGTGTTGTCTGTACCTTGGACAGACCAGTGACAGAAACAGACCAGGTCCCCACTCCGTGGCAGAAGGACCTTAGTTGTCTGTCAAAGGTCCCCGGGAGACGTGGAGGCGGGGCAGGCCGTGGGACGGGGGCCCTGGGAGCAGCCCACGCCCGGGGCTGCCTGAAATGGTGCCGGGTCACTGTGACCGAGCCTTGTCGCCTTGCTGGGCCTCAGTTTCCACAAAATGAGATTGGGGTGCCCACGGTGCTTGAGATTCTGGGAGACCTTTTTGGGAACTTGGCATCTTTTTCCTAGGAAGGTATTCTCCCCATCCACACAGGCATGCGGTGTTTCGAGGGCCTCCAACACAGGGTCAGAAAGTGTCTCATTTGTCAACAGGAGGGTGGGAAGTAAAACGGAGCCTTTTAACGCATTGCGTTCTCAACCCGCCAATTACACGGCTCCCTCGAGGACAGGCGACAAAGACCGTGGTGAGAGACTACCCATCCCTTTCGTTCTCAGAGATCAGTTTAAAGGAGAAAATGCACTCTTGTTTCAAAGCCTTTGTTGAGCACTTGCTTGGTAGAATTTTAATCTGTCACAAAACCTTACGATTTAATTTTTGACGGATCCTGTTTTGGTATTTGTACCATATGGCCAATGCTTCTCTACTGTCAAAAAAGGCCCAAGCATAAAATTTGATGTTCCTGAGATCTGAGTTATGGAGTCTCTGTTAGGGAACATGCACACACACACACGTGTACATGTGCACAAACACATGAGCACATAGGTACAGACCGTGCATGAGTACCCACAGATCATATAATTCCACCCTACCGGGTTTACAGTTCTGCCAGCCATGGTTGACTAGGACACGGAGATTTTTCTGGACTCTGTCCATCACTAAGTTTCAGTAGCTGCTGCAGAAAACCCTGGTGGGTGCCAGAGTCCTGTTCGTCTGGAGGTCCAGGGACTCAGAGTGGTGGCCCCATCATACACTGTGGGGCAACGCGGGTGAACCACGAGGACACCGAGCTACATGAAAGGAGCCAGGCCCATGGGACAATCACTGCATGAGTCCTATTATGTGAGGAGTCAAATGACAAAATAAGCACAGTTTCTTCAACAGGAAAGAGTTGGTGCCCTTGGCCCAGGGGCCAGGGGGTGGGCCGCACAGCGCCCCCCCAAGCAGTGACGTGCCCTTGCTGCTTCCTTTAGAAACCCCTCCTGTGTCCCCTGTGTCCAAACACTTGATCAAAAAACAAGGTGGCCCGCCTAGAGCAGTGGGCTGGCTGCCTTGGCTGGTGCCATCGTCACAAAGCAAGTGGCAGCAACATACACCTGCGTTTAGAGTCCCTTCTGTAACGGGCGGCAGAGCTCAGGAAGAGACACACTGTGTAAGCCCCCTGGGGTGGGGGGGGGCAGGCAGAAGAAAAGAGACTTGCCCAAGTCCCATCAAACATAAGTAACTTTTGTCGCAGCTGTCTCACTTCCACTTGGAAGTAGTTATCAGCTCCGGAATCAAGCATTTCTCTGCGGTGACCAAGCCCCCAGCGTGGGGGCGTAATGAGTGAGCTCTGCGGCCAAGAAAGGCCGCCGTGGAGATGAAGGGCCTCTCCCGTTGGGTGAACAGAGTGAATGAGAGAGAAGGCGTCTGTGTCCTGTGAAGTCTCACAGCCATTGAAGTGGGCACTATTATTTGAGAAGACAGGGTTTGCCTCGTTTCCCTGCTTCGCAGCTGTGCGGATTCTGAAGGACAGGTGAGAATGGAGGCCGGGGGCTGGTGGTGACGTGTTGGACGGCGGAGGCTGAGAGTTCGGGGTGCTCAGATGTGTTCTGGGAGACGGTGGGGAGCCAGCAGGAGCCAGATCAGAAATCAGGTGTGCAGAGGAGATGACAGCGGTGATGATGGCAGCTGATGTCCCTTCAAGAGCTGATGACATGCACGAGGCAGCCCATGATAGTGTGACTTAGAAAAAATGGCGACTGGACCTCCCTCCATGGCTACTGGCTCACAGCTCCCCAAACCCAGGACTTCCCCGATGGCGGGAGCCCTGGGAGCGTCTTCTCTTGTCCTGTTTGCTCCTGGTCCTCTGTTCCTGAAACCACCTCAGGGGTGTGAAGGTGGCAGGGGCATCTTCTGATTCAAGTCTCTTTCCACCACAGCTGGGTTTGGGTTCATGGGGGGACTTTTGAAGAGCACCCATGCATGGGTGATGGTTGCCAGGGGAACCAGCCAGGAAGAGAGGGCTGGAACTTCCATTTCAGCCCCTGATTTCCGGAAAGGGGAGAACTGTGGGAAGTGGGATCAATCACCAATGGGCGATGATCTGATCAGTTGTGCCTATGGAACGGAGCCTCCAAAAAACCCCAAATAGGGGGCTTGGGGAGTTATATACTGCATCTATGTGCTGGACCCCAAACCCACAGGGACAGAAGACCAGTTCTGTGTTCTAGAGCCTTCCAGACCTTGCCCTGTGCATCTCTTCATCTGGCTGTTCATTTATATTTCTAGTATCTTTGGTAATAAGCTGGTAATCTCGTGAGTAACCTGGCTTCCTAAATTCCATGAGATGATCCAGCGAAGTAATCGAAGCAGAGGAGGGAGTTGTGGGAACCTCCGATGTATACGTGGTGAGTCAGAAGCCCAGGGGACACCCTGCCTTGTGGTCGGCTCCAGCAGTGGGGCCGCCTTGCGGGACGGAGCCCTTGGCCTGTGGGATGTGATGCGTCTCCAGGTAGTCACGTCAGAACTGAGCTACATTTGTGGGACAGCCGGTCAGTGTCCAAGGAGAATCGAGTTCACTGCCTGGTGGTGTGAAAAAACCCATCAAACTGCCTCAGACAACTCTTTGCACGGGTCAACTCATACTTTCTACAACTGCCTTACACGGTGAAAGTTACACACCCGATCCCGCTCTCCAGAAGAAGAATTGTGTCTTCCAAGTGCGACAGTTGCCACATGTATCTGTTCTCATGCACCTCAAACTACACATCTTCCTTGTAACAGATGCTTGAAGGGCTATTATCTCAGCAGTGGCCTTGTTAGCTGCATCCAACCCTGGTCCAGCTGCGTTGGGTGATCTTTTACATACTTTTTGGAAAATTCAGTCAAATTCCATCACATAGCATTCAGTAAGTTAATCTATGTGGCACTGCATACGTGAAAGCATGTACCTCATTCCTCAGTGGCATTACAGCTCATCCTTTAGGTGTGTTTAATGCACGACAGCAGCTGGTCCAGAGTTTAGGGCACAGGGCTTCCTTCACTCAGCCTGGTGCTGAAAATGTGTTTCATAGGGAACCGCATTTGTGTACAAGCTTACAGATTAGAAGGATATGGGTGGTACGACAATGCGTTAGCTTCATTGTTCTGAGCCCTTGGGTTCTGTTCAGTGCCACCCCCCGTGGAAAGGGAGGACAAGGGGCTCCTCAGGAGCGGCGGTCCAGACGCCTTCACGAGCTTCCCCACTCGCGGGAAGTCCCGGGAACCCAAGCACTCCAGGGAGCTCACCGTGGCCTCCTGGGGGCTGAGCGACCTGGAGATCGGCATGTACGCGCTGCTGGGCGTCTTCTGCCTGGCCATCCTGGTCTTCCTCTCCAACTGCGTGGCCTTCGCCTGGAAGTACAGACACAAACGGTTCGCTGTGAGCGAGCAGGGCCCCATCCCCCACTCCCACGACTGGGTCTGGCTGGGGAACGAGGTGGAGCTTCTGGAGAACCCCGTGGACGTCACGCTGCCCCTGGAGGAGTGCACGACCGTGATCGACGGGGGGCTGCTGTTCGAAAGGTAACTGAACGCAACGCCCTTATTTCAGTGTGGGGCACGGATGCGAAGGGTTGGGACCGGGGTGCGACTGGGGGCTGGGACGTGCCCTGGACAAGGCTGAGAGTGAGTGCTGTGTTCAGTGTTGTGTCCTGGGTCACGCAGTCCCCATGCCCTGGGCCCTGCCCTGAAAATGTAGCCATAATAGCTTCTTTGGCTTTTTAAAAATGTGTGTTTCTAAAAGAATTCCAGAAACCAGTCCTTTCTTTAGGATCTGTTTGGTGGTCAGGTAAGCTTCCTTCCTTCCCTGGGTGTGTCACGTCCTGTCATTGCTGGGTGTCTGTGCTGGCTCAGTGCCCGCCCCTTGTCCCCACTCAGTGCTTAGGGACAGAACCTAAACTCTCATCCCTGCTTTATCCTCCCCAGTTTTCCTCGTTAAAATATTTTGAGTTGGACAAGAGGTTTCCTTTAACGGAGTGTCCATCAAAGACCGCTATCTAGCAAATCATCTTACATGAAACTTTTTATGCAAACATTGGGGAAATGTCGAGAACCATAACCTGGTTTGTTTATTTTTTCTCTGGTGGTTGTAACTTCACAGGGAGCTGATGGAGTTAATTTCTGAGGGATACAATCTCTCCAACTACTTTTTGCTATATTTTTGTAAGCATTGTGTGAGCATCTTTTTTTCCGAATCCAATCTGAAATCTAAAAATAGTATTGGTATGCACAGAGAGAAAATTGTCTAGAAAACAGCTGCCAATGAGGCTTGCCATATGCTGAGCAGAAGTCAAGAGAAGTAAATAGGATGATGTTTCCATGTAACAGGATGCACACATCCATGCATTCGACGGCCGTGCAACGTTCCCGGTCATTTCTCTGGCAGAGACACAACATTCACGGGATGTACACCGAGGGAGGTAAACAGCAGGTGTACACACACACGTATACTCTCACACATACACACACACCCATCATGTACACACATGCATGCACACACATGCATGCACATGCAGTCACACACATCCATACAGCACACACACACACAGCACAGGCACACATGTGCACACACACTCATACACACATACATATGCACACACAGGCACCATATATACACCCCACACATGTGTGCTCACACACATGCGCACCCCACAGCACACACAACACACACGTGTGTGCATGCACATAAATCCACATACATGTACATACCATGCACACACATACATGCATAGGCATGCATACCCATGCACAGACACAATATACACAGTGTGCTCACACATGCACACGTGTGCTCACACACATACACACTCACATATGTCCTCACAGGCCGAAGCTCTTGGTCCAACCCCCTGTGCCCTGGGCGCACGGGCGCAGCAGGGCCCTGGGCGCTGCAGGAAACCGCCCAGAAGCTCGGTGTGAGCCGCCTTGGAAAAGTTGGGAGCAAGTTCTGCAGTAATTAAGCTTGCATTTACATAATGGGATGGGCATGCTTACTTATTTATCGACAAGCTGCTTCCGGACCCCTAGGCGCCGCCTCCTGCGGGATGCCTGGTGGCGGAGGGGCAGCTGATCGTCGTTGGGAAGAAGGATCGGTGCTATTTTTAACCCCCCATTATTCCAGGAAACACACACATCTGGAGCCTTGTGAGGAGTGATTATTAGCTGTTCAGCTGAGAAATCGCCTGGTGTCTACAATGCATCGTTTTCCAATTATTCTGATATCTTTCAATGCCTTAAATGCTAGAGGCACATAAAATTCAGCTCATTTAATCTCTCTAAATCATAGTTTCTCCATCTGCCATGGTCTCACAGTTTAATAAAAATCATTACTTGTTATAGACCCGGTACAATCGTAGAGACGATTGACAGAGCTCCGCTGCAGTGTGGTGGTTTTCGTTTCGGGAAGAATAAACATCTGAACTGGAAAATAATTTCCATATTTTCAGCCCGCTCAGGGAGTTTGGAGACTTTTACAGGGTCACTTATCAAGCTGACAAAAAAATGTGCTTTTATACATTTCTTAAGAGATATTCCCAAAGACTGGGGTGCTGTTCAGAGGAAATCGGAGCAAGGCAGCCAGGCGCCCTGACCCCCATAACTCAATTTCACGTCCCTGTGGTTCTGGCTGCACTTGGCGATCTTTCTTTATTGGAACCGTCTGCCTCCCACACCAGCCAGAGCTCTGAAGTGTTGAGCGGACGCGTGGGAAGGGCCTGCATCCGCTGCTGAGTTTTTGCTTGAGATAAGTCAAGGCTCACGTGTGTGTGGACAAGCGTCTGACATTTGTATGGGCAAAGGGAGGGTGGTCGTGCTAAGGCCAATTTTTATGCAAAAGCAATGGAAAATATCCTACTTAAAAAAATTGTTTTAGGACCTCTGGGAAAACTACATGGAAATCTAGAATACATTGCTCACCTGTGTATTGTAGTTTCCAGAATTTTATTGTTAGAAAGTCAATGCAACTTTGTCAGTGCCCACTAACAAATACTCAGGTGGAAGGATTTATGGAGTTGTGAGGTTTTTTTGTTTTTTGTTTTTTTTGGTATAGCATGAGGTCTAAAGCTGAGTGATTACATAGTTAGTTTAGAAGCTCTCAGATGTCTTCAGACACCCCGGAGTTTTTCATCCTTTCGCTTCAGTTTCTTCAGTCTGTTGGCTTTGTTTTCGTGTTTGTCTCCTTGTGTCCCCAAACGGCTGCCAGGGCTCCCAGCATCACACCCTCATGCAACCATATTTAAAAGCAGGTCAAAGTCAGGTGTTTCTTTAGTTCATGAAAAATGCCTTTATAGAAGCCCTCAGTCACATGATTTTATTGTTAAATGCTCTATGGGCCTTACCTAAAGTCATGTTATACATCCCCAGGGGGCAGTCCAGTCTTTGGGAAACTCACTGTTAAAACATGTGCTATGCAGAATCCATATATTTATGCCTCTAAGCCTATTCAACATACATAGGGTGAGGCAGGTATTTCCGGGGAGACAATTCTGTTATCACCCACCCTGATTCTTAGAACAGTTTCTGCAGAGGACCGGAGATTAAGAAACACTATTTAAACACTGTGTGTGTGTGTGTGTGTGTGTGTGTGTGTGTGCGTGTGTGTATACGAATATGCAGGTGTGTGTATTATACACACACATGCAATGCACCATCTCATGTGCTCGTCATCTTCATTCCAAATTTGAAAACAAGAAGCCAGTCCGTGACTACCAGAGACCTGCAGTGTATCAGGCTGCTTTCAGAAATGACAGTTACTGTGGTGGCTCAAGTGAACTGCGAGACAGCCCGGCACTTCGCCGTCGGGATCGCGGCAGTCGGCGTGTGGGAACGTGGTGCGCAGCAGCCGGGCGCTGTCAGGAGGGAGAGAGACCTGGCACGGGGCTGCATTTTCCCACCTTCTGCCTGAGAAGCTCTGTCAGAGGCAGCGTGTTCTTGCGCGTCCAGTGGCCGCGTGGGTCTGTTTCCCTCCTGTTCCTTAACCAGCATCGTCCAATTTCAGTCCTTCGTTGAACCTTCTTACAATTTTTCCCATAATTACAGTACTTGTCCTATTACCTACATAACATTGACTCTAATATTCCTTTAAAAAATGGCTGCATGAAGGAAATTTTAACTACAGGAAGCTGCACCAGCAGTATGATGGGAAACCATTATCACTTATCAAAAATAGCAGAGAATGACGGAAATGAATATAGAAACGTCACGACCTAGTCATGCTGCTGCATTTGGCTCTGAGCCTGGGTCCTGCTGGCTTGACGTTAGAAAGGAAGATTCCAGAATACCAACATACATGCATATGTTCAATAAACGTATATCTGTTCATATATATTTATAGATATATATGCATCAAACAACTTCTCTTTGATGTAGGCAGAACCCAAATGTTCTTGATTGCATGTGATTTCATGTGATCTCAGCTGCACATGTTTATCACCCAGAATCACGCCGACTCCTTTGTGACTGACAGGTCCAGAGCCCACAGTGGTGGCAGCATTGGTTCCTCCCCCATCCCAGGGGCTGGATCGTGATTGGTCTATTCCAATGGAGGTAATCCCATTCCCCTGCCAGTGAATGGGCCAGTGATGGGGCATGTGACCCAGTCTGGGCTATCAGACCTGAGATGTTTTCTGAGAACTGCTTTCCTCTCACTAATGATTGCAGAGCAAGGACACTCCTATGGGCCCCGTCCCCGGCCTGTTCTAGAGTTCTGGAAAGGAGGGTCAGAGAGATGTCGGGGAATCCAAGCCCTTGATGACAAAACCAATTCTAAATTTTCCTCCAGACTTCTAAATTAAGAAAAAAACAAACATATTCTTATGGTTTAGGAATTGGGGGGAGGGGGTTGGGCCGGCCGTGTCTCTCACCCAGACTCACAATGAACACTTGTCATCCCCAGGGCCTGACTTTGCTCATCCACCGTGCTGTGCTCCCCGCCGGCAGAGCCACCCTCTCGCTGACCTGTCCCAGTCCCAGCCATCCTCTCAGCTCCAAACAGGCACGAGGAAGACTCGTATCAGTTGCAGTGTTTGGGGAGAGGGCTCTGGAGGCAAACAACAATATTATGTAACAAATTTGAAAAAACACCCTCTAGGACGTTCCATCAGAGTGCATCCAGAAAGAAGCCACCGCAGTTGTCACAGGTATCAGAGGGTCACAGGTTTGCATTGGAATTAGACCAGGGATGGGGGGAGGGGCACAGACCTGGGAGAAAAGTTCCAGAGGCTGCAGCTCGGGGGCCAGAAGCTGAGTTGTGTCTGATGCGAGCCTGGCGCATCAGAGAAGCTCACCGGGAAGGCTGACATGCTGCTCCGACCTTGTGCAGAGCACCGTAAAGCCACCAGGTCTTCCTGCTGTGACCTCCCAGGGATGACGGCTTTGGCTTCATTTTTGCTTTCAAATCTCACTTGAGTTCCTCTCACTGGAATCGATTTCTTGCAGATGGGGTGAAATTGTCAAAAATCATCATCATCATCATCGTCATCATCCAACCGAGAGTTGCATGAGCCAAGGGAAGAAAGAAACCTATTGAATAAACCACGGGGTTGTTTTGTGGTGGCCGAGCTGGGAGCCATGAATAAAGGAGGCGTGCCCTTGGTTCACCGTTGCTGTCACGTGATCTGAAGATGGTGACTCACTGTCCTCGCTGCTCCTGTGAGAGCCCAGCCTTCTCCCTCGGGGAGTAGACCACACGAGGCTCTCACAGGCATTCACGGTGGGGGTGCGGAAGGGGTGCGATGGTAACGGAAAAGAAGCAAACTGTAAGAAACAAAATCACATGAATTCTTATTTTTCCATAATTTTTCTCTAGAAATCAGATTGTGCAACGTCAGTTTCTGCCTGGATTCAGGGCGTCCAGGAGGAGATGGCAGACTGAGCACAGTGCCTGGGACGGCCCAGGCTCACAGACAAGCATGGCGGGATTGGGACGTACCACCCCGTGGGTGAGTGTTTCCCCCTTTCTCGTTGTGGGTTCCACAGTGACGGACCAGCCATGCGGACACAGCTCGGGACCCCGGCTCGAATGGTCACCGATCCACAGAACGTGAACATCCCCTCCAAGAAGCAAGACAGCAGCCTGGTTTTGGCCTCCCTTCTAGCGCTGCCTGAGAAGGAAATGGAACCCAGCACTCAGGCGGTGTCTCCAAGTTTGCTTTGACAAACTGACATGCGCACATCAGCCGCTCCGCGAGGGCCTGCATGTGGGCTCAGATGAAACAGGAGTGGGGAGGACCGGGGCCCACAGTTCTGCGCTGTCGGGGGAGGGCACCTCCTCCTGGAACCCGGTTCTCTACGGCTGGCGCCTGTGTGGGTCCACAGCACACAGTCAGGAGCAGGGGAACCTATCAGAGGATACACACGTCCTAAATGAGACTTGCTGAGGACCGGCGGTCCCTGTCACTTAAGCGATTAGTTATGGAATTTTACACAAGCCCGCAATATTTGCTTTGTGGCCGTGGTGCGGCTGGCGAAATGGAAAGCTCTGTCAGGGGAGTGCTCAGCAGACGTGCCTCTTATTTCTTTCATCTCCTTTATGGTGCTGCGAGCATCCTGCCACTCTGAGTTAGAAATTAATATCGCACTCTTATAACATGAGAAGCAAAGGTAAGAATATGAGATGGAGACAGTTTGGCCTCAGAACAATAACTCCGTGGGTTGAGTTAACTGTGTTTGACTCAAGCAGAAAGACGTCCATGTGCAGGAACTTTCTGAGCCCCCAGCAGCAAATCCGAGCCTCCGCCACAGCTGAGCCGGAGTGTGAGATGCTAGTAGACCAGATGTCCCCAGCTCCCGGGTCCATGTGTTCTAAGTGCCTCAGGATTGTTTGTGGCTATCGACAGATTGGAATTCATAGCTCTCTTCAGCTCACAGATAATGGGGGATACTTCCAAAGTCCCCGAGTTAATTTGTAACTGAGGATAGGAATCCATCAGTGACTCTGTACGGATGGAGAATCAGCTAGTAAACTCTATATGCGCTCCTGGGGGAGCATTTTGAAAACATTTGCTGAGCATTACAAATGCTCCCAATAAGGATTCTCTCTGTATCTATGACAGCCCTCTGAGGAGGTGTCTGGGCTGAGCTGCCTCACATCTGTGTTAACAGCACTTGCTTGCACGGGACGGGCCCCCGGCCTCCAGACGTGACTGTGGAGTCCCAGGTCATATTTAAGTCGCTATTTCACCTAAGAGAGATGAAGGGGGAAAATGCACGTAGGTAATGGACTAAAGGAACCTACCCTGCATAGAAGCTGAGATTGTCGCCTGAGGAGGACAGAAGGCAGGCCGTGAGAACGGCACTCCCACAATGGAGAGGGTCCCCTTGCTGCCACCAGGGCAACCACACTCGCCCCTCCACACATTGGACACTTGGGTACCCTCCCTGATGTGCTCCCCCAGCCCCGTGCTTTGTTTGTTCATCCAGGAGGGGGGTGAACAAGTTTCCATCCTAGACGCTCTCATGGTCTTTCAGTGATAAAAAGGAAGGTGGCCACTTCATCACCACCTGCTTGTTGTACTGTCTGCATTGGGGGGTCGTTGGTCTCAAGTCCACCCACATTCCTCTCTGCCTCCGGGACCCCAGTGTCACCATCGGTGGGAGGAGTAGCCTGTGAAATGTTCACCTGGAATGCCATTTCTTCAACTGGACAGCCAGTTGGCCACACAAATATCCTAGAGAGATCACCTGTGAGCCCTTAGAGACTCAAGTGAGGAAGCTTTGCAAACACCATGAGCACAGGACCCCAGCCACGCCCGAGGCCCACCCAGGGAGCAGGGGTGTCCGCCTGCCAGTTAACTAACCAACCAATGCCGGCACACACCTGAGCAGCAGGGGGTGGGGAAGTGGGGTGCAGCCTCCTTTTCCTTTTGGGGTGCCTACGTGGGGACCACCTGTGAGAGTCCAGATGCCCCTCGCTCTACACCAGAATTTACCTTCGGCCGCTCGCTCCGTTTTGCAGCAGGGGCGGCTCGCAGCCGCTGTCCGCGGTGCTGAACACCCGTCTCGCCCTGCCTCTCTCTGTTTCTCCTCCATTTTCAAAGGGCTTCCGTTTCCTCGCTGATACAATAGGGATAATAATAGCGTCTGTTATTAATGGCACCCACTATTAAATGTCTTACTGCCTCGTGCATAGATTAGGGTTTGGCTTATAATTAAGTATCCAAGTCTAGGCTGTTATTTTTATTGTTTTGTTCTAGCTCCCCTTCCGTTGGTCCTTTCTGTTATTCTCTCTGGTGTCTCTTCTTGCTATGGCTTTGGGGGTCTCACATGGAACCTCTGACCCCTTGGCCCCTGGCTTCTCATGTCAGTGCCCTACAGCTGACCAATTCAGAGTCTCCGGAGTCTGCTTGTCCAGACCCAAGCCCCACCTGAGACTCCAATGAGATTCAGCGTAGCAGGCAGTCACGGGTTTCAGGTTCAGTGTTTGTGTGCAAGGCAGGTGTAATGCTGCATGTTTTCAGTAACCCAGAACTTCAACCAGTGTGAGGATCAGATGGACAGGTTGGTTTTGCATATCCCTGGAAGGTCACTCCTGGCCCAGGAGGCTAGGTGCTTCACCCCTGCAGCACACCCCCGTGCCCTGTGACCACTGCATTTGCAGCTATCCCCCAGCGAGCCCTGGTTAGTGGCCTCCCTACCCACCCAAGTGTAAGCTCTTGGAAAAGAGTGATGTCGTTCCTGGCGCTGGGGTGGTGAGAAGCACAGCCCTGCAAATACCTGTCAGGTGAGTGAAGGAACCCATGAATGAACTGATGTGTGAACAGAATCTACATCTCTGACAGACTCCTGGAGAAAGTGAGCCTGGTGTAGGGGCAGAAGTGAGCCCATCCCAGGTGCATTTCTGAGGGAGCGTTCAGGTGTGCTGCCTGCATGTCCGCAGGTGAACATGTGGCTGCAGGTGGCCCAGCTGGCTGACAGCCTCCCCTGTTGTCTCCTGGGTCTACCTTGCTTCTCACTCTCCCTGGACAGCCAGCCAATGACTGCGCAGGTGACAGCGGGACACAGGGTCTGGTCAGCTCTGTCCAATGCTGGGCTCCTCTAACGGGCAACCTCTGCCCGTGGACCTCCGCACCATGTGGGCTAAGCCCCTGGCCCCACCCACCTTCCTTCTTTATTACCTCCCACAGCTTTTGCCCCCAGTAACCTGCATGCACTCCTGCCTTTTCTCAGCACCACTCCCCAGAGGGCCAGATGAACAAAACGTTCTTACCCATCATCACAGCAGAGATGTCACACTGTTTGGGAAGTTTTGAAAACTTGAAATACTTGGCAATGCATAAACAGTGGAAGACCACAGGCTGCAGAGGCCTGGTGGGAGCTGGTGATAGGCTCCAGCCGTGCACTCTGGACACACACTGGCCACCCACCACCCTCAATCACAGCCCATGCCCTGCTGGCTCTGAGAACTTCTTAGAATAAGACTGAAAGCTTAATTGGTACCCTTCGCGATAAGGGCAATTTACAAGCTCTGAGAAGATGGACATAGTAATCCTCAAGTCCAGTCTGTTATAACACCAAATTGACTGCTCTGGACTTCATGGTGGGCTGTTGGATTCCCACGTGGGTTTCTGATGAGTTGGGGAAACCCCATACTTTTGCTAAAAGCCTCATCAAGAGGATGGCTCAGTGATGCTAGAAGTAATGGACGATGCAAAAGGGAAGGCTCAGAAGACCCTCCCGGCCAATGGACTTGACCTAAACTTTGTGACCAGTTTCCCTGAGCACAGTGACTGGGTACAGACATGGAGATAGATGCAGGGTCAGGTCAAGGTCAATGCTGTCTTGCTTGCTCTTGCTGCTTTTCTAACCCTGGATGAATCAATCGATCTCCTTTAGGGAAATTGTTCTCTTTGGATACTATGTTGGAAGGTCATAGAATTGCTGAGCAAGTTCCAAATCACAGCCTCTCCTTGTCCAGTGCCTGGCCAAGCTTATGTGTTGTCCTTTGTCTCAACTCTACGGAGTTCCTTGTGTCTGGAGACATGTAAAACGTGATTATTTGGCTGAAGGCTTTATTTTATCACATCTATTGATGAGCATTAAGGAAGAAAATTAAAGTTGGATAAAATGAAAGCCCTTCTTTAGCTAATGAGAGACATCTGTTTATTCCTTTTTTTCCTTTTGTAAATATGCATTTGCTTAATAGGCACTTTTCATAGTGCCAAGCAAGGGTGCCTTGACTTTGAGAAATTTATAAGAGTTACAACCATTCTTTTTGACATTCAATGTGCTTTGAGTAAAGCGGCTGCTGTTATGGGAAGAGGAAGACTGGGGGAGAGGGAAGCAGGTCTAGGAGAGAAGGGTGAAATTAAGGGCTTGGAAATGTAGAATGACATCCCCCCAAAGATGGCCACGTCCTCATCCCCACACCCTGTGGCTATGTCACCTGACACGAGAGATGGGACTTTGCAGAGGGGTTACATGAAGCACCGTGAGGTGGGGCAAGCACCCTGGGCAGGCGGGACCAATCATTGCAAGGGTCCTGGTAAGGGGTGGGGGTGGGAATTCAGAGTCAGAGATGTGCGAGAAGGGATGCAGAGGTCACAACGATGACAAGAGTCAAGGAATGCAGGTAGCCTCTAGAATCCGGAGACGCGTGGAAATGGAATTGCCCCCAGAGCTCCAGAAGGAACCAGTGTGTGGTACCATGCCATCCAGGCTTCAGATCTCCGGAACAATCAGGGGACAGATCTGTGGGGTTTGTCAAGCTGCTGGGTGTGGTGGCTCATTAGAGCAGCTGTAGGAAGTGAGGCGGAGCCCAAGCACACGGCTCCCTCAGTGCTGGAGAGCAAATCAGTGTCTTCGTGTTTCTTGGGAGAAGGGCCAGGAGCAGCATTTTAGTGGAGCGAGAAAATAATGAGAAAGCCCGTCTTCACGTGACACTGCCCCTGATTCCAGGCACCGTTGGAGCACTTTGCTGAGGGTGGCTCATTTAGTCCTTATGACACAGGTGAGGTCAACGTTATTATGATCCCCGCTTAACAAACGAACACACGGAAGCCCAGAGACTCAGAGTCTGTGGCTGTAGGTGCACATGGCATGTGGCTACAGGTGCGCAGAACATGTGACTGCAGGTGCATTGAGCATGTGGCTGTAGGTGCACAGGGCATGTGGCTGCAGGTGCACAGGGCATGTGGCTGCAGGTGCACTGAGCATGTGGCTGCAGGTGCACAGGGCATGTGGCTGCAGGTGCATTGAGCATGTGGCTGCAGGTGCACAGGACATGTGGCTGCAGGTGCACATGGCATGTGGCTGCAGGTACACAGCCAGCAGGGGGCAGAGGCAGGTCAGACACAGGGCATCTGGCTCCAGAACCCATGACCCTAACCACTGCCCCAAACGGCCTCTTCTAGAAGACTGGGTTTTGAATAGAAAATTTAGGCTAATAAAGTCTGAGTTATGGGGGACCTACAGAAAATATACCTTTTGCATTTTGAATGTCTACTCTGAACTTACATAAAGACTTCATGATATCCAGGGACAAGGCTTTATGATGCTTTTGGGGAGAAAGATTAGAGCTATTTGCTTTTGGAATTATGATTATTATCATTACTGTCATTTATATACAGATAATATGCTATTTAAAAATGCCTCGATCTTAGTATAAGTGTCCACAAGCCTCTTCATTCCCTGACCCAGGAAACCCTCACATCTCACACCAGACAGAGGCATCGTTCCTCCCAAATGAGGTTCATTGTTCTCAGATTCTGCACAAACAACAGATTCCAAATTAATGGAGGAGGTTGGGCAAACATGCTGCCTTCCCTACTCACCCCTCTGAGTATCTTACAAATAACTAAGCACATTTTCTGGGTGCTTATTCTCTGCTAAGGACATTCTCTGAGTCTTCAAAAGGGAAGGAATGTCCTCTCAGACAGATCCTCTGGTCTATGCTTCATAAAACCGATGGAGAAGAGTCCTTTCCTGACCCGATTCTGGAAGAGACACGAACTCTCAGGGGAAATGGGCCATCCGTGCCGTGGGCACTGCGTGCTCCTCTCCCAGTTCCTCCCCATCCCAGGAGCAGGGCAGCTGAAAAAGTGCACCGGTCCGCCGGGGATTGGGGGTGTTTCTTTTCCCCTCAGTATTTAGGGGCATCGGGTTTCTGCTCTTTTCCTACCACGGGACAATATTACATGTTGCTCAGGCCAGTTCAAATAATTACATGGGGATGATTCATCAGTGCCCACCCTGCGTCTGGCCTTGCGCTCACTGCTGGGGATGCAGGGATGGGGCTCGGCCACAAGTGTGCAGCTCAGGGGACAAAGCGGCCATGTAGAGAGGGAAGCTCCTCAGACTCACAGCATCTGCCCTCTTTGGGACTGTCCCCTGGGGCACATTTTCCTCAAGTTGGTCTGCATGTCTAGTAATTTCTTTTTAGAGGCTCCACTGGATAAGAGTGACTGTCTCCTGCATTAGCCAGCCCTGCTGTGACAAGATGTCCTCAAGTCACAGTCGACTGTCAACCACAGGATCACAGCCACTGGCTTTTTCTTGGCCATTTGTCATCACTTTGTAATTAATTACAGCTCTTTAGCCAAGGTATCCATTATAGAGAAAATGATTAATAGAAGGCTTTGTGTTGGATTCTCATGTATGGGATTGTGAGTTCCCCACACCCTGCCCCTGACTTCCCCAGGGAGCACCCGCAATGGGTCTTTGAATGCAATTTCTAATTATCCTTCTTATGTCTCCCAAGCCTCTTCCCTCCTGTACCAAGGAAAATTTTCATTTCTGGGTTATTGTCTATGACTCCAGCACAGAAGGAGGCCATTAGTTAAGCGCCGACCTCGGCCTGGCCACAGTCATAATTATCATCAGGACAAATGCTAGAGCACCTTTGCGTGCCTTCAAAAGCAGTTGTTTTGCTTTCAAATGCAAAGCTGTGCATAAAAAAATGAGAAGAAGAAGAAGAGAAAGGTTTCTTCTGCTAGTCACTGGGGTGGAGCGGGGCCAGCGCCTGGGCGTGGCATTCTGAGACAGGGCACGTGGCGAAGGAGGACAAGGCCCAGGCCCTGACTCCGGTGTGAACTGTGGTCCGCACACAACGCAAACTCACGTGACCCTCGGTCTTGGAAAAGTCACTGCACTTGGTCCTTGAAGAGACTCACTCAGACGTCTAAATGCAATGGGATGCGGTGATTTAGGGAAGGAGAGAGACCCGTGACATGCAGCCTGGGCAAACAGGGCGCTCCCACACCCACGCCGGGCAACCGGGCAGACCACACCTCCGGCGTGGGGTTTCGTGAGGTGGAGTCAGATAGTGATGACTCTGAAAAAGCCCTGCAATGATGAGACCTGCTCAGATTTGCCCAGTTCTTCATCCACTTCTCTCTCAAACATTTGCTAGTCGTAGAGGAAAGGAGAGGCATGAATGGAATATGAGCTTACGACGGTCACACCCCTGCGCTCGTCACGCTGCTCTGAGCCGAACGGCCACCACGCCGGGGTGGCCCATTACCCAGGCCAGCTCTGAAAAGGCGGTCAGTGAGGGTGGCAAGTGGCATTCTTTCTGCAGAAATTACTAGAACAACTTAACTCCCTAAGATGACATGAAAGAGCCACTCTTATCAGTTGAAAAACACACAAGACATTTTTATTCTAGTCATCACGAGTCACTTAAGACAATGGAAAACTTAAAAAAGTACATCAATAAAGAAATTGGAGCCAAATCTGATAAATTAAAATTCTTTTAAACATGTGCTCTCTGGCAATAGTTCTGAATACTAATAGCCTTTCAATCACTTTATACATATTCGGGATCTGGGGAAAAAATGTGTCTGCATCCCATCCTGGGCTGGCAGGGACCGCGTCCTGAGTGAGATGTCGTCCTGATGGTAGATGTGCCCTCTATAATGGGACTTTCTGTTAACTTCTAAACTGCAGTTCATTTGAACTGAACCCCCCTTCTGCTGGCCCATGTCTTCTCTGTCATCTCCACCGCCCGCCGGGTTGTTAATGATTTACGGGCTTGTAGAATTCGAAATATTGGGGCTTCAGGCTCTGTAACATTTCTTTTCCATGTGTCCTCATTTCTGGAAAAAATAATATCAACACTGTCCTTAGAAGATCAAGTTCTAGAGGGCTGCACAGAGATTCTGGCCACGTGAGGGGGACCCAACCCTCACCTCCCTAGAAGAGCAAGCATCGAATCCACGCTTGGGGACAGATGCCGATCGATGCTGCTGAACATGAAGTCACAGAAGCTCCCTGGCACACCCTTTCATCGATGACGTGTTTCTTTACCGATGTCTCAGGAGTGAGTCACACTTCAAATGGGCATCTGTTGGTGGGGGGCAGTGGGATGGGCACTCAGGAACCGGGACTTCATTCTGCCATCTGGTCCCTTCAAAGATCTTCTCTGAAGTGATTTCCGGGGTCCATCCAAAGAGTGTGACAAGTGAAGGCGCTCCTGTCACACCTTTGGGGAGTGACATCAGCAACTCTGTCTCTAGATGTTGTCCGCTGGGCAACCCAGGAAAGTGGATCTAACAGTGAAGCAGCTGTCCTTCCCGGTCCACGCTAAGAAGTCACTTACCAAGGATGACTGTTCGACAAGGAAGAGGGGCCTGGCTGGGCTGACCTGCGGAGTGGTTCAGGCTGTTTGCTGGGCAAGAACGCCCTGGCGAGGAGGCCAGTGCGGCTGAGATTCGGCCCTCGTCCCAAGTGATTGACTGAAAGTGGTCTCAGCCCTGGCTGGATGGCTCAGTTGGTTGGAGCATCATTCTATATATAAACCAAAAGGTTGCAGGTTTGATTCTGGGTCAGGGCACATGCCGCGGCTGCGGGTTTGAGCCCCTGTTGGGGCTGATATAGAGGCAGCCAATCAATGTTCCTCTCTCACATTGGTGCTTCTTTCTTTCTCACTTTCCTTCCCTTCTTCTCTTTCTAAAAATAAGCAATAAAAAAATCATCCTTGGGTGAGGACCAGAAAAAAAATTTAAATGTTATTAAAGAAAAACATCTTTTTTTTTTTTTTTTTTAAAGTGTGTTTCAAACCCCTTCTTAGCCCCCGCTATGGAGAGGCAGACTTGGGTTCCTTAGTTCTAAGTCCTGGCAGCTCTGGCTCTTTGACCTACAGGTGACAGTGGTGGGGGCGGGGGGGTGACTCTGTCGCTTCCCTGACCTCAGCATCTGAAGCCACCGTCACAGCTTCGTTTCCCGGGGCAGAGCTCACACTGCATCTAAAATGCACGCGTCCCCTTCTGAATGAGCCCCGATTGGATGGGACTCGGGGCCAGGCTAATGGGAATTAACTCCAGGGTCTCAGCAAGCTGGCCTCTTGTGGTGACTGATGACCCAACATGGGGAAAATCTGCATTTTCTGTGAGCATCGACTCAGCAGGGACATGAAAGCCACCGTGGGACTCACGGTGGGCAAACAAAAGCCACCCTCTCACCTTGTCATTTCCAATGGTGCCCCTGCGCTGAAATCCCCTCTGTCTTCTTTCTGTCTCTGTGACTATTTATTACCACGTCTCTATTAGCTGTCACTCAGTTCATGTCAAATGACACAGCCCCTGCTCGGTAGTCCATTCCTGGTGTGATTTGAAATTCATGGGTAAATGAACTCCATCCGAGAAAATGTCCTTGCTGTTGAGAGATACCAAGAATCACATTATAGGAAATACTTCTTCGCTGCACTTTTAAAATAGACTCATTAGTTGCTTGTGTCTTTTGTAAAAACATTGGGAGTGAGAGACAAAGAACATGAACCGAGAGCAGGGAAGTTCATTGTTAGGAGGGAGATCGTTCACCTGGGTGAGTCTCACAGTAGACGCCTTGACCTTTCTTCTCAGCACTTGACTTTCCAAAGTCACCCATGGTCTCACTCCGTCAACCTGACTCTTTCCCTAGCGCCATAACCTTCTAATGAAGGGCCTTTGTATTGTACTAGAAAGTCAAAGCTCTATCTTCATTTTGTGGTCGCTGCCCATGCAGGGTCAGAAGAAATACCAGATGACTAAGAGGAGTTCCTGAGGTCACACAGAAAGAAGTCCAGTTGTCTCCAACCTGGATGACACGGGGCAAGTGGGAGACGAGTTATCCTTTGATCGTGCAGGGTCCACCAGAGACGCCTGGTGTCGGGGTCAGACACCCAGGTGCTGGCTGCATGCCCCTACTGTGGCCAGCGGGTCAGGCCCGTCGTCTCGTTATGGGGAGGAAGTTCCCAGCATCTGCGTGGAGCACAGCTGAAGGGCCCCGTGGTCACTTGGTCACCCTCTGGCCCTGCTGCCCTTCCCGATGTCGGCAGCAGCATGGGATGATGCACCAAATGAGCGAGTGATTTTTAGACTGCAGTGGTGGGCCGCTCTCCACACTGCCGCCGGCCCTGCCTGGTCGTTCCGGGACTCTCTTCCGAATCTCAGTTTTGGCTGCTGAGGCACCCTGAGCTGCAAGCGCTTCCCGGATCGTGCAGTAAGTGGACGGCCCTGTTTCTGTGACCATGGCTGGGGCCCTTGAGTTCAGTGTTCTGGACTCGTAGTAAGTTCCATTTCTCATCCGCCGGGAATCTGCTCCTGGAAATGAGCCCACGGTTCCCGGAAGACATTTCCTATTCATGAGCGTGCTCTGGAACACTGCCCGGCACCAGCCGCGTGTCTTAGGGACAGGACACTTCCAAACAAGAAACAAGCAGGGAGGCAGGGGCCCCAAGGCCACTGAGGGCCCTGAGACCTGACAGGGACAGTAGATTCCACAGCCAGAGCTGGCATTTGCGTCTCGGAAAAGCCGGCTTGTGTTCGGGCTGAGACAGGAGCTTGATGTCCCCACCCTGACCCCTGGGAGCGAAATGTCACTTTGGCTGCTCTGTGGTTTCTGACTTTCCAGCCGGCCGGGCTCCGGTGAGTGTCCCTGGGGAGCTTTGCACACCACAGCTGTGGGCTGCCAAGTTGGGTGGGGAAGAAAGTCCCTGTGTTAAAAACAAAGCAAATGAAACAAGGCGCCCACAAAGGACAGCTGCGGGCAGAAGAACGCTGTGGCATCAACGCAGCGGAAGGGTGGCCTGTCCCTGCGAGCAAAGTGCAGCTTCACCTCTGAGAACGGGCAATGCGCTGGGACCCATGAGGCTGCGATCGTCTCTCAACACCGCAACCCCGTCTCGGCCGATTGGTGTTGAATCCTTCAAAAACAAGCTCAGAAGTTAGCTGGATGGAGATGTGTGTGTGTGAGAGAGAGAGAGATATTGGGGAGAGCACTGGTATTTCATTAAAAAAATTGTTTTGGCCCTGGCTGGTGTGGCTCAGTGGATTGAGGGCTGGCCTTCGAACCAAAGGGTCATCAGTTGGATTCCCAGTCAGGGCACATGCCTGGCTTGTGGCCCAGGTCCCCAGTAGGGGGCACGTGAGAGGCAACCACACATTGATGTTTCTCTTCCTCTCTTTCTCCGCCCCTTTGCCTCTTTAAAAATAAGTAAATAAATAATCTTTAAACAAGCAAAAGAAATGAAAAAATATATATATTTTTTGCACATGCACAGTGTTGGTTTATGAAGGTAACTCTCTAAAAGTGTTTATTCTCTTTTTAAAAAATCGGTTTTTAGAGAGAGGAAGAGAGAGCAAACCATCTCTCAGTCACCTCCTGTGCGCCCCCACCAGGGATCGCACCCGCCGCCTTCTGGTGCACGGGACGATGCTCCCGCCAGCTGAGCCACCTGGCCAGGGCTAGACCTGTTCATTCTTTTTTCATGTGACTTCCTACAGACATTCTTTTAAAAAAACATATATATGTGTATTTTAAAAATCTTTTTCCTGGTCATTTCTCAGCCACGTGCTAGCAGCCCCTTCTGTCCTCAGCAAGCTCCTCCGGAAGCCGCAGGCCATCGGGTTTGCCTCTTGAGCACTTTTGTGGAAGAAAACAGGTGACCATCCACTGAACAGGGGAAGGGGCCTCCTCCCCGGGTGCCCAGGACTCAGCTGAGCCTCAGAAAGTGCCTCTGGTCCACACGGCCTCCTGCCCCAAGCAGGAGGGGAAGGGGTCACTCGTAGAATCTGAGGGCGGCTGTTTCCCTAAAGGACATCAAGGTGACCCACTGTGTTTGCTCAGGGACGCTTAGCTGTTGACGGTGGGACATCCCCCAGCCCGCTTCACCTAGACAAGTCTTTGCTGGTCAACCCTGGAGGCATCCCCAGGCACGCGTGTCCCCTGGGCGTGCTGTGTGGCCTCGCTGCTGAGCCACCTGCTGGGATTCTGCCCTGACTTCTCCCTGATGGTGTGGAACCGCCAGCCCCAGGTCACCTCCCCCTTCCTGCAGTTCCATGTGTGGGTGCTGCTGTTTGCACTCACCCCCACCTCCCAGTTTCCAGAGGCTGGCTGTCACTGCGCTGGCCCCCTGCTGATACCAGGGTGTGGGGTGTCGCAGTCTCTCTTCTCTGTGCATCGGGCCTTCCAGAGGGGCAGGACTCATGTTCTGAGGAGGAAGTCAGTGCCCCTTGCTGTTGATGGGAAAACCCTCCCACAAGACTCGCTGGGAAAGTGGACCCAGGCCATCCCCCGCCCGATGGCCCGGGAAGCCAACGCAGATCAGCGACCTGCATTGCTTAAAGGTGCTCTCTTTCTCATACAGCACTTGCCTGATGCAATTCTAATGAATTATTTCCTTTCGTTTACTTGTGCAACCTCTGGAAATCTCCTGGAAGCTACGCTAAAGACCCCCAAGTGACCCCATGAACCTCCCCCCACCCCATGCAGCAGCCTTGGCCTTTGGAAACTCAGAGTGAGCATCTTAAACGCTTTTATCTGAAGGGGGTCTCTAGCAATAAGTGTTTCCCACGGCTTAGCTCCCCAAAGTCTGCCGTGTGATCCACCGCCGACGAGATATTAATTGGAAACATTTGAAAGTATAAAAGCCTTTCTAGGACTATCAGGCTATGAATATTGCTGCCTGATAAATTCTTGTCTCCCAGGCTGGCATTTATTAGGTCTCCTCACTGCGGCTTCCCATTGCAGCTGAGATTATGCACCAGCTTCGTGTATAATTTACTTTCCTTGGCAGTGAAAGGTGACAGGTGATGGTGATGGTTCTGAGAGGGCGTCACTGAAAATCTCTTCTCCCTGCAGCTCCCTCACCGCAGACCGGCACCCCCCAGAACCAAAGGAAACAGAGAAAAAGGGGACAACGTATGCAGGTGCTGAGCACATGCCTCATGGTGTAAGAGGCGGGAGAGGCAGGCGGGCATCGGGGGGTAGGGAGAGGGGTAGGGACAAGAAAGGAATGAGTGGACATTCCTATATATTTGGACACATGCAGGGGGCCTTCCGCTAGGTCCAGCCCCTGTGAAAGATGACAGGGAAGTAGGGATTTTTCTTTAAGGAGTGGAGGGAGAAGAGAAATAGTATGAATATTTCATTATCGCATTCCTTGTGTGGCGGTGGCTGCCCTGCCACATTTGCGGTCTGGCTAAGATCGTGAGGTTCTGCTGGGCACATGGGCTCCTCTGGGGCTTGGACCAGTGGATACAGCAGGGGAGGAGGGAGGAATGAACTCTGGGGGTTGGTCCCCCCTTGGCCACTTCCAGACTTGAGATCATTACAGAAAAGCTACAGGAAGCCATCAGTTAACTGAGAGCAATAGAAATCATTCACAATAATAGTGATGGTAGCAAAAGTAGCCTGAAATATTGACACATTCTCTCAGTGGAAGGGGGTACTGTCACCACGCTTAGATCTGACTTTTCCCAAAGCTCACCGTCTCCCCCTCAGCTCCCAGGGCCGATAGTATTCACCGAGGAAATAGATGTAAATATGTATGTGTGTGTGCGAATATGAGCATGAATACGAGTCAGCTGGATCATCAGACTGCCCCAGTCCGTGCAGTTCAGAACGCCCTGTGTCCTAGCCGTGCGGAAACCTTCCTTTCTTTAATCCGGGCTTTATTTTATTTTTTCCCTTTGACTCCCACTGGCCTCACGCAGCCCCCTGGCACGCCCTCCCCCCTCTCCCACGTTTCATTGTTAAGCCCTCGGGACAGTGGGGTTCTGGTGTCAGCATCCAGTCGTCTCGGGAACAGGGTCCTGGGTCGATTAGCTGCAGAGACAGGGTTTTCAATCAAACTAAAAATAGCTTCTTGGTCTCAGTTGTGCTTTAGCTCTGGACCCAGGAACGCAGAGCGATCCCACGGAAGAGATCCTCACAAGCTCCGACAGAGCGACTCCGTGGCCCAAGTCAGGACCAGATGCAGTAAACAATTACCGCGGCCCTAGCACCGACCAGTCAGTGGGGACCACGGCCCAGACTCCCCAAGGCACCACGACTAGTGATCTTTGCCCTGCATAGCCCATCCCCTGGAAGCCATCCGGGAGACAGGTCTTTGAGTGTCAGCTCAGCTCCAGGCATGGCACCGTTTCCTTAGTAAATCTTTGCTTTCTTGCCTGCAAATTCCTGTTCCTGTCCTATCGGGCTTCAGAGCACTGACAGACCTCTTCATTCTGGTAACAGTGTGTGTGTATGAGTGTGCATGCATGTGTGTGCATGCATGTGTATGCATGTGTGTGTGTGCATGTATGTGAGTCTGTGCGTGTGCAACGCAGGAGAGGTCCTTATTTCTTCAAAGCCTGAAAGCATAGCGTTGGCCTCATACTTTCCTTCCCAGGGCACAGTCACTGCTTTCTCTCCCCCACTGAGATGCTCACTATCCATATTCAGTCCCCACGTACGCAGAACAACCACATGAAGTAGCTTCAGATTTATAACATTTTGAGTATTTATTGTAATTTTTAAACATAAAAGCCTGTGGTTGTGGTGAATAATCTTTGGGGAGGGAAATTCTGGAGGATTTTGCTGGAAACTTTTCTTTAAGACACCCAGACAACTAGCTGGTACTCAAGAGTTATATTGATTACATTAAAATCAATACATTTGAAATGCATGCTGTGGACTGAGTGTCTCAGTTACGCTGGGCGAATAAAGGAATTCAGAGTTGGAAGGACTCGGGGACAGATCAGGGTTGTCCGGGGACCTGGGACCTTGTCCCTGGGTGAGGTTCGGCCACTTTGTCCTTGGAGCACACGTACCCCTGCCCCCCTGCACAGGGACGGGTCTCAGCCCCACGGAAGTTTCTCCAACAGTGTACCCTCTTAGATCCAATGGAAGACGCGGAAAGCCTGTCAGAAAAGGGAAGGTGCGCTGCGATGTCACAGGAGTAATAAAGCAGGACACCCCACACTCACCCCCTTTTCTACCCTCGTCCTCAAGCAGAGGCCCCTCAGAGGCAAGCACTATTGGCATAACGAGACGTATGTGTGTGAGCGTGAAACACGCCAGAGCGATCTGGCCCCTCTCTGCTAACCTGCTATTTAGTATTGGCTTTGCTGTCACCCCTTAATCAAATGCCAATGTCACCATGCTAGTTTGAAGGAGGGAAATAGCTAATCTGCCAATGCTATTGATTTGCAATCCATCGTGATGCTTCAGGAATTAAAGCAGGTTACGACAAATACCAGTAAGAATGAAAGGTATTGGTCTCGCTTATTAGAATATAATTTTAAACATAATTAAAAATACAAAACCTGAGTTAAGCCTCTGTTTTTCACTCTCCCAGAAATTACAGTTGCAGCCAATTATCTTCTGCTCCCGAGGACAGCCTGGAAACAGAGAGAGCGTCGGGCTCCGACCTGCCTGCGTTTCTCTGGCACGTTTAGCGGAGAAGGCAGGCTGGGGAAAGGCGGTGGTTCGGCAATAGCTGTGATTATGTGATGACACCCAAAGGCTGGGGGGCTTCACACGTCGCTCCCCTGGGCGCGACCAGCTTAACTCTGCTTCAGATAGGAAACCGACTCCCACTCACTCACTCAAAAACTAACTCACACCCGGGGGCTCCTCGTGCGAGCCAGACTGTCAGTGTGTCCAAAGGTCATTTCCGAAGGCTCGTCCCACGTCACCAGCCCTGGGGAATATAAGAGTGCTCCTCCTTGGTCCCCTCACAACCCTCAGCATGGCCACCCTCAGGAAGTCCACACACAGCAGGTGCTGGCGAGGACGTGGAGGGCAGGAGGCCCTTGCGCACTGCTGGTGGGATTGCAGAACAGCGAGGCCACTGTGGGAAACAGCGTGGAGCTTCCTCCGAACACTAAAAACAGGGCTGTCATATGACCCAGCGGTTCTACTTCTGGGTATTTATCCAAAGAAAAGGAAAACACTAGCTCAGAAAGATATCTGCACCCTTATGTTCCTTGCGGTATTTTATTTACAGTAGCCAAGATATGGAAGCAACCTACAAGTGCCCATTAATACACAAGTAAATAAAGAATATGTGATATGTATTTACACACACACACACACACACACACACATAATAGAATATTACTCAGCCATAAAAAAGAATGAAATATTACCATTTGCGACAGCATGGATGAACCTAGAGGGTATTATGAGGAGTGAAATAAGCCAGACAGAGAAAGACAAGTACCACATGTTTTCAATTATGTGTGGAATCGAAAAACCAAAATAAACCAACAAACAAAACAGAAACAGACTCACGGATACAGAGAACAGAGTGGGGTTGCCATGGATACAGAGAGGGCAGGGTGGGCTGTGAGACGAGGTGAAGCGGGGGTGGACGGAGAAGCACAGACTGGTGGTTACAGAGCCGTCACGGGGACGCAAGGCAGAGCACAGCGATTATCGTCAGCAGTGTTGTCGCAACTGTGTGTGGTGACCGGTGGCGGCTGGACTTACGGGGGGATCACTTCTTAAGTTATATTAATGTCTAACCACTATGCCGTACACCTGAAACTAATACAAAACAATACTGAATATCGACTGGAACTGAAAAATAGATGAAGACCCAAATGGTGGAGGAGTAGGGAGAAGCTCCACTAACCTCCTCCCAGGACCAAACTGGAGTTACAACTACATTGGAGACAAAGCATCTTGAATAAGCAACTGAACACTGGCTGGAGAGAAGCCTTGTAACCACAGACAGAGAGAAGAAACCACGCCACCCCAGCAAGACTGGTAGGGAGTGTGGAGGAGATGTGAGAGAGCTGGCAGGGCCCCCACAGGTGGCAGCTGAAGTGCTGGACGGATATTTCAGCAGTTGGGGGGGTTCCCCCTGAGAAGTGTGGGGTCTAAACCTCAAGCTGGGCTCCCCAGCCTACAGCACCAGAACCCAGAAAGGACCCAAATAACATACTGATGTATCAGGGTTTCTGTCCATCAGGGAGAGAAGGCTGGAGACGCAGAGAGCCTCTTAAAGGGCCAACACACAAAATTCCGTTCTCAGCCACTTACCCTGGGCATTGGCAGAGGGAGGGCAGAGTGGACTAGAGATGCTTCAGGAGAGTCTGGGGCCTGTGGCTCTGGGGAGAGAGCTGAAGGATCAGCCGCTAGGGTCCCTGTGCTGGGTCATCACCCCAAACTGCAGGAGTATCTCTCTCCAGGGAGCACTCCTCCCCTGATGGCGTCAGCCTGAGGGGAAGCAGCAGCCTCGCCCTGTGGAGCTGAAGCCAGGCTGGTGAGGAGTGCAGCTGGGAGACTTTCACCCGTCGACCCACAGAAGGCCGGTGGGCAGAGGCAGATTGCTGGGAGCTCTGAGATTCCCGCCAACTTTCCCTGGGGCCGGTGTTGGTGAGGGCTGGCCTTGGTGTGCAGCCTGGTCCTTTCTGCACAAACCCAGGCCCACCTCGGGGAGCCGCATGCTGAGGACCGCTGACACTCCACGTCGGCTGTCCAGGCCCAGTCACAGGCAGGGTTTGGCTCGAGCCTGCACCAGACTCTCGCAGGTCTGCCTGTCACATGGAAAGAAACACAGAGAAGCAGCTGAAATGGGAAAACAGAGAAACAGACCCCACATGAAAGAATAAGAGAATTCTCCAGAAGAACTAGTTGAAATGGAGGCCAGGATTTATCAGATGGAGAGTTTGGAGTAATGAATATAAGCATACTCAATATCATGAAAAAAGACATAGAAACCATCAAAAAGGACCAGTCAGAAATAAAGAATGCAGTATCTGAAATAAGTCAAACACTGGGAGGAATAAACAGTAGGTTAGATGAAGAAGAGGATCGAACCAGTGATTTGGAAGACACAGTAGAATAAAACCCAAGCAGGGCAGCAAAAAGAAGAAAGAATCTCTAAAAAAAGAAGAAAGCTTGAGAAACCTTTGGGACCACAGGAAGCGTAACAGCATCCAGAAAAAGTCACACAAGTCTAAGGAGCTCAGAGAGTCCCAGACAAGTTAGACCCAAAGAGGCCCACACCGAGACACATCACAATGAAAATGACAAGGCTTAGGGAATCCTAACAACCACAGAGAAAAGCAGTTAGTCACCTACAAGGGAGCACCAATTAGTCTGTCTTCTGATGACCCAGCAGAAACGTTTCAGGCCAGAAGGGAGAGGTGTGAAATACTCCAGGCAATGAAATGCAGGAACCTACAACCGAGGCTACTTCACCCTGCGAGGCTACCATTTAAAATCCTAGGAGAAACAAGGAGCTCCCAGGACAAGAAAAACCTAAAGGAGTTTGTTAACATCAAACCAGTATTGCAATAAATGTTAAAGGAAGAAGGAGGAGGAGGAGAGAGAGGGAGAGGGGAAGACAGGAGGAGGAGGGGGAGAGGAAGAGGAGGAGGAGAAGCTCCCCACAACTGCCAGGGGGGGCCATGGGGGCTTCGAGCTGCTCTGACTTCATCATCCTGGTCTGCTCCCGTCACCTGCCCTCACCCCCAAATTAATCCTCCCCTCCCACCCCCACCCCCCATGCCGGATGCCTGCGTGTCACTTGGTGGCGCAGATTATCAGACAGTTTGCACACGGGGAGAACGGGTGTGAAGAGAACGGGAGGGGCAGGTCTCTCTCTGAAGCCCCAGCCGCCCAGGTGGAAGACGGATGAAGACCCCCGCTGAGCAACCACGTGGTCGGTCCGCCCCACCTGGGCCACCCTGCCGTCTCAAACCCCGTGCAATCGCAGAAGGCTCTGTGGTGTTCCTCCAGACTGTCCCGGCAGCCTACACTCTGGCTCCGTAAGAAGAACCTTGGCTTTCACCCTCAAAGTTTTCCAAAACGCTGGGAGCTTTCTCCAAAGATGCTACGAATGTTTCCTCTGAGCAGATGGGACTGCCAAACAGTTGAAAGATGTTCACACCAAAGCCAAAGGACTGCAGCGCCCCCTGGTGGGACGGCGGGGTGACCCTCCGGGCCTGGACCGCCCCTCCCTGCGTTGGCCCAGCCCACCTGCAGGCGACGCAGTAACCACATAAACCCGGAGTTCGCAGTTCGCTTTCCTGGGTACGAAATACAGATGAATGATTCGCCACGACGTTGCTATTGTAGGAAGCTCCCACCGTCTGAAACCAAACTAAGGGAGTTTTGGCTGCGTTACGCCTCCTCGATTCTTCCTGCAGTTTCCTGTGACTCCAACGTGTGTGAGTGGTTCCTCAGAGCCCTGCTCGCTTCTCCTTAATGTCTCAAGTTGCTTGGTCTTCTCAGGAGAGCTGCTGAGAGTGCTCGGCCGCTGGAGAAAGGGAGGATGATCAACAGCAGTGATGAGAAGAAGCACACTCATTGTTAGCTGTTCTAGAAAGCCTTGCTGTCAATACGATGAAATACCTCGCCACATCCAAAGCCCACAATAATGATAAAGGATGGATTATTTGCAAGAAGGCAGCACGGGAGTGGCATCATTTGAGGGGGGGGGGGGGGGCAGGAATTACTCTACATAGAGGCACCTGTAAGAAAGGGAGGAAATTGCTTATCTGTCATGCGGAAGTGGCAAAACATGTGAAATTAAAAGTATTGCTTTCCTACAGCAATTCACTTAGCAACCTATCAGATGCAAATTTTTGATAGTCTGCATGTTGCTTAAAGGAAAACATGGTAAGGATTAATCATGCAATTTTTAGCTTAGGGTTGAGCTGATGAGTTTAATTTCCCAATTTATTTTCTGGAAACATGATTTGCATATAGGAATCCATGCGCAGTTGCATTTTTAATAAGGCCTGTTGTGTTATTTATTCAGAGATAATAAGAGATGCGCCCTTCACTTCTAAAGCGCCTTCCAGCCTCATCTGCTCAGCCTCGGGTGTCCCGGCGCTGCTGTGTGGGGACATCGGTGTCGAAATATCACCTGTCAGGTTTGGGGTGGGCAGAATTTTAGGGGAGAAGAGGAGTCTCGTGTCTGACTTTGTATAAGTTCTGTTAACATGGAGATTTCCTGTGAAGGAGAAATGATTTGGGTTTACTTTCACAATGCCGGTAAAGGTGCTTACGTGTGATCGTCTTACGGTGGAGCTGGAGATTTGGGGGGTGACTTACCTGTAAACCTGCCATCCTCACCTCTCCTGTGTTCCCATGAGATCCTGACATCAGCCACGGCACTCGAAGTGCTCTGTGACTGCCCCTCACCACATTACCCAAGTCACAGCGGCGGGCTCGGAACTTAAGTGATAGAAACACCACAGCCACCTACGCACCCATTTCCAAGGGAAAGATTTCGCGTGCACCATCCAGTGGTTGCTCTGGGGATGGAGTTCCTGTGTTCCCCCCATCCAGCACACGGGGGACTTTATCAAATATTTACTTAATTGTAAATCAATCAATACCTTAGGCTGCCCTGAATCCCTGATGGGAGGAAAACGCCCCCGCTCCAAGCTGAGCGTTGCTAATGAAATGTGCAAGTAATTATTTCAAGATAGGCAATGACATCAGGCAATTCTGTCAAAAGATTGGAGATGGGGCGGCAACAAGATGGAACTCCAGCAAGTAGCTGCTGTGAAATAAAAGAGTACATTACCATTTTTATAAAAATGTCATCAATTTGGGAAAATGAATAAGAATTCCTTCTCTGGTTATTGATACTGAAAACAGTAAAAATACAAAAGAAGGCTAAGGTACTTAAGGTCCAATAACATTTTTTCCTCCTGGAAATTATCCTAAACTTAGAGCCCAGTTTTTCTTGATACAACCTTGTAAAACACTAGAGAGCCGAGTGAATGAGTCAGACAGGTGCGTACATGGGACTGCAGCCCCGAACCGGGCTGACACGGAGAGTTCTCGGGGCACAGGACAGGGTTTAAGACGGGCGACGGAGCTGTGCATCTCGGGGTAACTGTTCCACTGCCCCCCCAGCCTGCTTCCCAGTCGGCAAGAGGGACTGCTTCGCCATCCCTCCCTTGCAGGGACGTTACAAAGACGGAAAGAAATATGCTGTAAGTCCTCAGTGGAATGCCAAGCACAGAAGAAGTGATTTGTAATATAAATGCTGCCCTTGTCTTCGCTGAAACAGGGAACAACAAGATAAATCGATGTTTCTAGGTGATTAGAAAACATCATAATGTCCGTGATAAAAATAACGTAAACAGTAGTACTGAGGAGCATACGAGGGGAGAGTACATTGTTAAATTTTCTTTGCCTTCTCTTACACCCACCCCGTTTTTGTCTCCACGGGTACTCATGAACTCGCGCTCACGTGTGCGTGCGTGAGAGTGCGTGAGTGTTCATGTGTGTTTGTGTGTGTGCAAGGGTGTGATTGTGGGTGCTCCTCTAGAGTCACCCAGTGCGTTGTCAACATTCTGTCGCCCTTTAAAAACCACAGGTGGAGGCAGAGCCACGTGCGGCCCAGCCTGCGCTGTCCCCTGCCCGTCCCAAACCGTGAAGGGCACGCCTCGCCGGCGGTTGGAGAGGTCTGCCGCGGGGCTTTTCTCAAATGTTGCTGCCACGCTTCCCTGCGAGGGAAGGGAGAGTCGCTTCCCTGCGGCCCTGCAGGAGCTGCTCTCTCCTCCCTGCCGTGGCCGGATGTGTCTGAGGTGTCGAGAGAGATGGCGTGGCTGGCCCGCGGTCTGCGCGCAGCCTGCGGTCTGCAGCAGCCACTCTGGCTGGGCCAGGCGCGGCCGCACAAGGGCAGGCCTCCTGCCACGGGGAGCGGGCCGGAAGGGACGGTGCTGTTTCAGACCCCACGGCGTGGGCGCTGTGTATGGATGCGTCTGCTTCCCCAGAGCTCCTGACGCTGGCCCTCGTTCGCCAGGGCGCGCGTCGCTGTCCAGAAAGGCGGCCCACGGTGGGTTTTCTTTGGGTTCTCCTCTCTGTTTCTGTCTCGAGGATCCCAAGAACCCTGATGCCAGAAGCAAATGTACACGTGTGTGCAAATCTAGGGTGCACGCCTGCTGAGCGGGACGAGGAACGCAGAGCCACGGGTGGCTGGCGACGTGGGTGGGCCGCAGGTAGGGGCAGCTGAGCTGCAAGGTGTGCTGGGTGGTGAGGGTGCCTGGCTCCATCTGCATCCTGGGGTCCTCTCCTCACCCCCACACCCACGGCCCTCCGCGCATGCTCAGTGAACCCACCCACTGACCCCTGAGTAAAGAGAGTTGCCTCTGCACGCACCAGTGGGCGCTTCCTCCAGGGAGGAGAACAGATTTGGTGCTTCCCTTCCTGGCACACGGCCTGCTGCCCTCAGAAACTTACTTGTGTTTGATGAATATTTATGAGAACTGCCACTTTAATTAAAATATAAAAGCCTTGAGCCAAATTAATTGGGCTGAGGAAAAAAAAACTCACTTGCAGAGTAGAAGACAACAGACAAGGGGCAGAGGCTGCCTCTTTTTAGAGGCCCAGAAAATAAATCAGGAGTCAAAGACTTAGTGCAGGGGACACACCAGGTGGAACCAACAGATTTGGGAAACAAACTTGCCGTCAGGGCCCGAGTCACCAAGGAGCAGCACTGGGCTGTAAATGAGCATCTTTGAGGGCCCTCGCCAAGCACACTGCTGTGTCCCCAAAGGCCGGGCAGCCACGCCCACGGGCACGGGGAGTGCCTGCTCCGCTCTCATTCAATCCCCAAAATGCGTAGGGTGCATGGGGAGCTCATCGCCTACCCCATGGCATTAAATCCTCCCCATCTCTCAGATGGGAAGACCTCAGTGCTTACCAACCCCTGCCTCTTCTCTACTTCCTGTCCAAATTCACCTTGCAGGATGGCGACTCGGTGCTCAGCACCATCCTGATGTGGAGAAAGCTACTTCATCCTCATCCCAGCCACCCCGCCCCTGCTCTGCCCCAGCCTGGTCCTGTCCTGCGGCCTGTCAGCGGGGGGTGGGGGCACCCAGACGGGGTGACTTGAGTCGGGCACCCTGCCTTTGCTCACGGGGGCGGCATCAACCCCCACTCCGTGGGGAAGGTCTCACCTCTCATTTCAGCGAAGAGGAGCCTCCTCTGTGACTCCGTAATTTCTCTTTATTGAGTTTGAAGATTCACGTTCACACAAAATTCCCCCTTTTGTTGGGTGCGACATTGGAGGATAATTAGAAGGCACTAAACCGAATGAGCGACTCATCACAATATTTTTAATTAAATATTACCAGGAGGAGACACTTGAGAGGATTTGCATTATTTAGAGACACACACAGGCAGAGATTTCAATCCTGTCTAACCATCTCTCCCCGTTTCAACGTGAAAAGGTGCTACTTAGATAAAATTGAAATTCACCCACTGAGGTGATTTGGAGAGCAGTTTCGTTCACATCCCGTTCACTTTCTTGTCGTGGGTAGAAATGTATTGTTGGCGGCCAACAAAAAGGATTTAAAAACTAAAACTCATAGGTAAGAAGCCCTCACAATGGCAGAGAAAAAGAATTTTTGCAACCGTCAGAGGAGAGAAAGTCACTTAAAAACTGAACCATGAGTCATGTGAACACAGGTCACCACACAAGCCCCACACCCACGGCGCCGTGCGTGAGAGCACAGAGTGGACATGCAGCGCTCATGTGTCCGTCAAGGAATGAGCAGGAACACAGGACGTCCTGCATCTGAGCAAGAGAAGATTGTCTGTTCCTAGAAAGGGGTGGCGTACACGGGCGTGCTCCAGCATCCATGCACCTTGGACACAGAAGCCAGACATCGCGGACCACAGACCGCAGACTGCGTGATCCCGTTTCCATACAATGTGCAGAGGAGGCAAACCCACAGAAACGGGAAGTCGCTGAGGGTTTGCCGAGAATGGGGGTGGGAGCGATGGCGGGGGCAGGACGGTCTGAGATGAGGCTGCGCTCTGGGCGACACCGTGTGAGCACATGCGGGAGTGTGGGCTGTGTCCTTCCATGTGGTGGATTGCACG
Organism: Micronycteris hirsuta; assembly: GCA_004026765.1. Lineage (NCBI taxonomy): Eukaryota > Metazoa > Chordata > Mammalia > Chiroptera > Phyllostomidae > Micronycteris > Micronycteris hirsuta. The sequence goes on from PVJI01001516.1 coordinate 116,161, forward strand.
TCTGGGTTGTGTACGTCCATAAAGCCTTGAAAAACAGTGGGAGAGAAAAGAGCTACTGACCCCCCGACTCCATATAAACTCTAGAAATTGATAGGGGACTCAAGAGTTGGAAAATTTTAATTTAAGATAAAAAGTTATAAGCCTAGCAAGTAATGTATATGTTAAAGCCTTTGTTTCAGAAACTACAGATAAGGCCCATCCTGGCTCCTGGGAAACAGCCGACCTCCTGGGCCACTGCTAGAGATTACGCCTGGGGACAAGTGGAGGCGCCCGGGCCTCTGTGTTCCAGGGAGAGACAGACTACGGCCCTAACCCCTGGGAGCAGCTAACTCCCAGGACAGGAATGTTGCAGCTTCTTCCACCTAACCCTCTCTGAACCTCAAAGCCCTCACCGCATCTGTTTATTCCCTGGCATGAAAACATTGGCCTGGAAAGAGAAGCCAAGATGGTCTGTTAGGGTATGAACCCACCATCTTCTCAGATCGCTGGCCATCTGAATAAAGCACCGTAAAGATTCAATTACTGTCGTTGCTTGTTGGGTTTGGTAGTGACAGGCAGCCCGAATGTTGGTGTGTTTTCTGGTTTCAGAAACACTCAGTCACCTTACATTTTTTGTAAAAGCAAATCCAGTAATATCTCTCTATGTTCCAAATTAAATGAAGCCTTCCTGGTATATTCGGTACAGCTTGGGTGTGAGATAAATACATATAACTCACCCCCATTTTTCCTCCTGAAACGTGCCTTGATGAACACGCCGTCAGAAGTCGTTTCTGATGGGAGGGTGAAACTTCTGGGCCTTTCTCTCATTTCTGGGACTTTGGGATCAGCTCAGAGGCGGGCTTAGCGCTCAGTGTCTGATGTGGACAGAGCCTGGTGCCTGGGTGCGGAACCACAGGGCCCTTTGTTTCTAGGTTCTGCCGAATGCTGCCGGCCTTTCCGAAGGCCTCAAGGGTTAACAGTGACTTGCTTCTGAACTTTGCAAGAAAATGAAAATCAATGAATAACAATATAATAGTCTGCACTTGTGCAGCCCTTGACAAAAGCCATAGGCAGTTGTATAAATATTCATTTCATTCTGAAAATAACTCTACCAGCTTGATTCTGTTGTTATGCCTAGTTAAGTGAGATAATTTGGTTTAAATTAATTTTTTGGAAATTAAAAGTATTAAATGGAATCGTCCTATTAACTTGATGAAAAAAACTTTTAAATTATAATTCATTGTTTTTAACACTGCTTGTTACCTCAGTTAAATTTGAAATTATATTAGTGAGGTTTCTTAAAATCAAATTTTCCTTTAGGATGCATCTGATAAGTTATAGGTTTTAGCACATAGATATAGGTTGTTTTGTTTTGTTTTGTTTTGTTTTTATCATTTAGAACGAATTGGCCCATCTACTTATTCAGCCCAATGAGACATCATGTCGGTATCTCCAAGCTGGAATTTTCCGTGGCCTAGGCATTGCTGCGAACGGCGCTTTCCTATCCTGCCTAATAAACAGCCTCATCAAAAGACCCGCTGAGTTGTTCTCATCTGCTGAGATCTATAGCGAATTAAGCATGTTTGCCCGTCAATCATTGTCACACGGTTTTTGAATAAAAGCTAAATTAATGGGCTCTTCACTCTGGATCTTCTGTTGCATGCTCTTTTTCTGCAGTAAACAGTTGGCTTGGGATATTTTTAGAAAGCAAACAGCACTTTGTTAGTGTCTCATCACACGAGGGGCCACTTGTCCCATCAGTCAGCACGCCATGCACACAGGGCCGAGGGAGGGATCGTTCAGGGGCCTTTCCTTGGGTGGAGGCGGTCGATCACCTGGAAATGTGGGCACCGGGAGACGCACTTGATTAATGTCTCTCTGGTGATTGAACACCTTGGGAGGATGCATCTCGCCTGGCTGTAATTTCAGTCCTGCTTCCCCTGACGTCCATAAATCATAAAGAATTTCATGTGAATGCGCCAGTATTTACAGGAATGGAGCACCTTCTGGGGGGGAGGCATTGTGTTAGAAACTTTGTTTTCGCTCCTGTAATCCTCAAGGCAGCCCTGGTGATTTGCAATCAGTCCCATTTTAAGGTCAAGGGCGTGACGATGCAGGGCGTTTGACGCTTGTCTTCGGGTCACCCGCGAAGCCCCAGAGCTGGGGCTGGAAGCAAGTCTTTCAGAAGAAGGAGATGCGTTCCCATGTCGTGGGCATGTGGCTGCTCCCTCAACACGACTAGTATCCACACGACGGCGTGTTAGCCCTGAAGAGAAGGAAGGCCTCCCACTGGGACGACACGGGTGCCCGGAGAGACCTTCTGCTGAGTGAAGCCCCTGGTTTCCCAGACAAATGCCTTTGCCAAGATAAGATTTTAGTTTGGAAGTCATGTGAAAGACTCGCAGTAACGGAGGTGACCTGAGGCTCGATGACCGTGGGCCCAGCCCCCAGGGTCTCGGTTGCGCCCACGGTCAGCCCTGTTTTGAGCTTCCTGGGGAGGGACCTTTCCCCATGAGCTGTCTTCATACCGTGTGTGCAGGATGGTTTTATTTCCAGGAAACAGCGTGTTGGCTGGAGATGGGTAACTTTTTAAAAATATCAAGGTAGAGCTCATGCGTTCATCAAAGCCAGGGCACCCGGCGGAGGGAAGGCTCTCTAGTGCGTGCTTATCACTTTACTGGGGCATGGGGCAATGACACCCAGGAATACGGTTGAGACAGAGAGACAGAGACACACAGAGAGAAAGAGAGAGACAGACAGACAGACGGGGAGAGACAGAGAGACAGAGGAGACAGAGAGACAGGGAGACGGAGAGAGAGGGAGACGGAGAGAGAAGTTACTTGGAGTGATGGCACAGCCGGCGCGTCCGTCACAACATGCAGAGCCTTCTGGAAATGCTATTTGGCTTAACGTGGGCTGACTCGTTACAGAGCCAGCTGGCTTGGTGCTGGGGTGGAACCAAGCCCCAGCTACAGCTGCAGGAGGGAGCTTGCTGTCCAGGGAAGCCGCTGCCCAGCGATCGGGCCCTTCTGTGGCTGCTGTTGTTGATTACCATGAGGACGTAAGCCTCAGCACCGCTTGGGCTGCGCCACGCCAGAGACGTGTGGGCATAGATGTGGGGCACCAGGAGGACCGCCACAGAAAAGGCACCGGTCTCCATGAGCTGGCGGCCTCCACCTGGCCCTCCCTGCCACCCTGGAGGTGGCGCAGGCCCGAGAGGTTCACAGCCTTTCCTCACAGATCCACTGTGTCGGTGGTATTAGACTCAGTGAGTGGGGCCGGCGTTCGACTTGAAAGAAGACTGAACAGAATGCACCTACCCCTGGATATTTCTTTGTTTGCTTTTCCTGATTGGTCTCTTTTGTGCTCACCGCCCGGTGTCACCTCAGGAGCTTTAAGAAGCCCCGATGCTTGGGGCCTGCCCACAGAAACACTGACCCACACTTTCCGGAACGAGACCCGCGTGTGAGTGGGAACGAGAGGAGCCGGACTCACAGAAGCTGCCCAGATGACTCCCACGCACGGCCGGGGATGAGAATGGTGGACAAACTGTTGAAGTACGGGCCCCGCGAGATTTTTTGTTTCTATCAGAACATCTGTCGGGGGGGCCTCGGGCCCCCAGCAGGCTATGGAGGCGTTGTCCCGTGTGGAAGTATGATCCCGGCGACGCCAAGGAGGGCTGCGTCGGGGCCATCTGTCACACCTGCCAGTGCACTTCCCGCCGGCGTTGTGATTAGTGGCTTCCATTGTCCAGGCCTCGTGCCCTTCAGAGCTGGGACCTGGGGGTTTAGACCACAGGTGACAAGGGACGGCTCTGTGACATGGCTGTGGTGCGAGAGTGAGTTATGGCTCTGGGCTGTGTTTATGGGCAAACCGGACAGACAAGAAGCTCTGCAGCGGAGGCTGTGCCTTCCAACGCGGAGGTGCTGGCCACCTTGGTGCTCTGACCTCATACAGAAACTTGGGGGGCTGTCGTGGTCTCTGAGAAAAAATGGCGAATCGCAGATTTTGAAATATCCATTGAGTGATGCTGACGCATCAGCAAGTCTGTGGATGCCTGTGAGACACGCCTTTGGCTTCCGGGAGCTGGATGCCAAGAATTCACTTTTCTTGGCAGCTAATTATTTATGTGGAGGGGTCAACAGCCTGAACTTCACTGTACTGGGCCACGCCATTCACAGTCCGATCGGAAGGGCTGGTCCCCCCACACGAGTCATTGACTCCGGAGGATGTCATTGATGCACGCATCACTTGGCTGGCATCGTGTGCAGATGAAGAGCCCTGAGCCTGGGCGGTGACTCCAGAGGACAGACATTCACTCTAAGCAGCTGAGATTTGTGCAGATGATGTGAAGAGCGCCTCCCTCCCTCCCTCCACTCGCCACTTCTCCATGGTGAGCCCACTTTAAGATCCTACCCAGAGCAAAGGGAAGACCCAGCAGGCTTTGCCTGTGAATGGGAGATGGGAGACAAGGAGAGAGGTCAAGGGTAAACCGCAGGCTCCTGGCCTGAGTCACAAAGGAAATGGGGTCAACATTTGCTGACATGCAGAAATCCAGCGGAGGGCAGTCTGGGGAAGGAAACCTACAACTCCACGTGGTGTGTGAGGTGCTGGAGGTCTGCTAGCCTCCGAGATGAGAGGTCCAATAAACAACTGCACATGGAAACTGGAATGTCCATGGAAGATACTGGCTGAAAATACGCATGTCCATCCCCAGCCGACACAGCTTATTCGAAGCCTTGAGCCGGGACAGGACCAGCCTGGGAGTGAGAGGGGGTGGAGGCAGGACCCAAGGATGCAGAGCTGGGGCCTTCTGATATATAACAGGGTGGGGGCGGGGGGGAGTGTAGAAAAACCCGAGCAGAAGACTTAGAAGAAAGTGGTCAGTGAGTTAGATTAACCACCAGAAGCAGCTCATGTCCCAGAAACCAAGTGAAGGAAGGTTTTCCAGAAGCAGGAGCCATTGCCTGCGCTCAGTGCTGCTGAGAGGTCAGGGGAGACGCCATGGACCCTTCGGCCCTGTGGCCACCCAGCAGCCACCATACCCACGAGCATATACAGAAGGAATGGGACTCGTGAGAAAATTAACGGGGTGCCTCTCCTTGACTCCCCAGCAATTAGCCAGGTCGCAGTGCAGATGTCCAGGTCTCCAGAGTCTCATTGTTGCCTCACTGGGTTTTACCTAAAACAGTTATTCACCTTCAGGAACAGCTTTGAAAAACTGAGGAGCTGTGCTTAGCCCTGACCACTAGGAGGCGCTCTGGCAGGACCGAGAGCCTTCATTAGGAGTCACTAGTGTTTGTCTCCTGCTCCTTGGCTCACCGAACCCGCTTCAGCCGTGTTCACAAAGCCGGTCTACAGGGCCATGTAGCTGCTTCAACAAAGCACCAGCACAGTGAGCCTGTTTTGGGGGAAATAGAGAGAAATGACACCGGGTGGGGTGCAAGCCAGGCCTCTGGCACCCTGGTCAGCCCCATAAGGCACCTGGGCCTCGGGGGGCTGCCATTTGTGAACAAAACTGCGAGCAGTGATTTCTAAACATGAGCAGTAAACTTGCTTCGCCTTAGAAGGTGTGTCCCAACCACAGGTGAGTGAGTCAGCCCTGGGGCTGCTGGCAGTGGGGTTTACAAGGAAATGCCCAGGGCACGCAAACTTCAGAGGGCCCCTCTGTAGTCACGAAACCTCCTCTAAAAACTGGTTCCCAAGGCTTCAGCCAGCACATGCAGATGCGCTAAAACATGTAAGTTATCTCATAGCAAACAAAACACACACATCATCATCATCATCATCACCATCACCATCATCACCACCAATACCACCCTCATCATTGTCATCATCACTATCACCACCCTCATCGTCATAAATGACTTACCCTTTGCCATACAGAGGACTCACCTGGGGAGTAAAAGAGTCCGAGGAATTAAAAAAAAAAACAAAATATAAAAGAAAAAGGAAGCAAATACCCTAGTAGCTGGGCTTGTCTCTCTCAAAACACAATGATTTCAATCCATTCCGTCTACTCTCCACGAATGTCTCTTCTTGAAAAAAGATGTGAAGGTATAAACTATGTCCGGCAAACCATCATAAAAATCTACGTTTCCCCTGCTGAGGAAGTTAAATGGAAAGCGCCTAAAGCAGGTGGTCAAGACAGCTGTGGGGTCATGGGGTGCAGGGGACACAGGATGAAGGTTCCAAGTCCTCTGTCCCAGCCTTGGCTGCCCGATGCGTTTTCCATCCGCAGGAGCAGGTGGGCAGTGCAGCCGACAACACGGGGGTGGGGGAAGGGACCAAGCCTCTGCGGCGTCTTCTCCCACCTTCTAGTTGCCTTCCTGGAGGTCACGCACCACCTCTGAGCAAGACCATTTGGGTGCAGGCAGAACCATACCCTGCCTGAACCCCGCACCTCTCAGTAAGCCCAGAGTCCCCGGGGTCCCCGGGGACCCATCCCGGACAGGGCTCCTTCTCTCGGGACCACTGGCGGGAGCTCAGCTTTTCTTCTCAGGGGTCAATCTAACTGACAGATTGTCCAGCGCGTCTCCGCCGCCCTGCAGGAACCTGCGGAACTAAACTAGAATCTGCGTTTCACAGTTCGCACGGGAAGGCAGCGGTGTCGGTGTTAGACTGGGAGCGGCCGCAGCCCACGCTGCAGCTTCTTCAAAGTGCCAAGGGGGATGGTGCCCTCGGGGTCCAGGACGACGTCTTAAATTTTCACAACGCCTTGATTGCAAAGGAGTGACCCCAGGCCCTAGATGATTCGACTCTCTATGTTGTGTTACTTTTTTCCGTTTTTGAAGATCATCGCCTTACCGTGGCTCCCCTCTCGGAGCCCGTGGAGCAGCACACTGGCCCCTCATTTACCGCTCCGAGTTCCTGCTGGAGGGGGCAGAGCTTAACCCCGCCCGCGCCGCCCGCTGCGCCCACGTGTCAGGTTCTCTCAGTTTCCTGTCCCGTTCACCCCAAATTGCAGCAGTTCTGTGCTGCCTGTGTGCCGCACACTCAGAGTTCTCCCTATTTTCTGTTTTCCTTCCCAGCCCACGCACCCCCCTGACATGTGCCATGTGTAAATATTTAACTGCTGACCGGCTGCCTCTCCCCCTCAAACATGTAAGGAGCAGAGGGCGGGCATTTTGCCTTAAACATTTTTTTTCCCCAACTCTTTCCAGCCTTGGCCACAGGAGCGACTATGAATAATTGTTGGACAATGAAATCGGTGACGACAGGCCTCACGTCATCTGAGCACAGCACAGCGACTTAAAGGAAGAAAGTGAGGTTCGAGGGGGTTGACTCGAACTCATGGATGGGCTGGACGCCTCCCTGCTTCCGTCACCGTGTCACCGAACCATCAGCCCTGTAACTGCTGTGCATGGCCACCTGTGTCCGGGGCGGGAGGAGGGGCAGGAAGAAAAGGCACAGAGAACTCGCCCTCTGCTTGGATTCAACAGGGAAAGATCTGCAAACACTTTGGACTAAATCAAAGATGGTTGAGGTTATGTCAGCTTGGAAACCTTCACAAAAACAGAATAGGGAAGAAGTGAGTCCGTGTTTGATAGAAGCTGTGTGTGTCTCCACCTTCGTGCCACACACCCCTCCTCTAACTGTCTGCTGAGAAGGATTCCCGGGCCACGCCTCCCCTCCAACCCGCAGGGTGCGTGGGAATACATATCCGTCCCGTTATCACCCCCACCGTGCATCGTCATCGTGGCGGGCAGCCGGTGGACCCTGTCAGGAGTGACCCTGGAATCAGTTAGCAGCAAATTATTTATGTGAGCAAAGGGCCGTGCAGCGTTTTCCAGCTGTTGGCTTCCCCAGAGATGTGCTCTGTTCGGAGTTGCTCCAGGCAGGGGTGTAAGTGATGAGATTCGTCACTAGGATCAAAGGGCTTTTCTCCTCCCTTTCCCAGTGGAAGGATGTGCCTGCCCACAGCCTCCCTCCACTGCTGCAGGACAGCGAGCTGTCCCTCGTCACCACATCGTTTCAGCCATGGTCCTGTGAGGCTACTCTTCATGGCCACCCGGCCAGACCCAGGGAAATACGGACGTGTGAGAGTCAGTCCTAGACGAGAATGACCTCCACACCCATGAGAAGTTGCAGGATGAGCCCTTTCCCAGTGCTGCTGAGACACATGACTTCCTAGCAGCCAAAGCCAAAGGCCGTCAGCCAGGCAAAACCCTAACACCTGCCCAAGAAATCAGTCGGGGCTTTCTTGACCGTTGTTCTCTCCATGGCCACCTGACTTGGTGTTGGAGATCTGATGGGATCGGGTGCATCCAGGGTGGTGTGGCTGTAGATATCTCTCTGTTGCTTTCCACATCGGACCCAATCCATTCGGTGCCGCGGTTCCTTGGGAAGTGCCTCTATTTCCACGGAAGCAGCCCGCTCATAGATCCTTCCACGGGGGACGAGACGCTCCGCAACCACTAGCACATTGACTGAACCCGAAGGCAGGATTTCGTGCCTTCTGGGCATTGAAAGAGGGACTCTGATATAACGGTGTCTTGAACAGCCAGGAAGACACCTAAAATTGAAATCCGCACGGATGTGCTGACAACTTCAGAGGGGACAGCCGTCACTCGGGGGACTTTTTTGTTCATGTTATGTTCCAGCTTCTTTTTTCAGGCAATAAGGAGAGAGATGTCGGGTGAAACTCCCCTCACCCACAGTCCAGGAGTTAACCCCGCTGAACGCGCTTGCTGAGGTTTTCTTGCTCGTCCTCACCTGGGTGATCTTGATGAGTGGAGAGAAGGGAGGGAGAACCAAACCCCGGATCAGCCTCTCCCGAGTTTTCAGTTCTGTGAATGCGGGCTCCCTTCCCTGCCTTTCAATGCCTTTCTTCCATCGCTCGCTCCCGGGCCTCCGGCTCTGCCTCGTTCGCCGAGAGACGTTCCCTGGCCAGCAGCAGCCCTTCCGTGGTGTCGACTTTTCTGTCAAAGAAAATCTACACATTCAACTCCTTTAGATAAGATTTTTCTTAACGTCTTTGCTTTCAATTTATTTCTCTTCCTCCCTCTCTCTTCTTCTTCCTCCTTCTCTCTCTCAAGATAGACGATATAGATACCTTTATATACAAAAGATCTTCATTCACCCACATATAAAGACATACAGCTATGCCATAGACTGACAGCTTTTCTCCCTTACTGTGAAATTCGGGCCAGAAGAATGGAGAGTCTAACATCGGAAGCAGACGCGATGTGCAGGGGGAGGCGCTCTCCCGGGGCCGTGTTGAAACGAGCTCTGCTGTGGAGCGTGTGAGCAGGGCCATACGCAGTTGAACTCCATTTCTGTTTCTGGTTTGAAGGGGCTGGTGGCCCCTAGAACACGGGGGTGGGACATGAGAAGTAGGAGCGTATCACGTCCCTCCTTGTTGTCATTCTTGGCTCTCCTGAGACTTGCAGCCAACTCTTGGTGAAGAGGGTGTTTTTGTCATTTCTTGCCCAGATGTGAGGGTCTCGATGGCCCGCTTGGTCGTGGTTGGAGCACAGCACTGAAAATACCCAACACGCCCTGCTCTCGGGGAGCCCCGGAGCAAGGAGCTGGAGGCACTAAGGAACGCAGGAGAGGAGGGTATGCTTTCTCCAATCCCAGTCTTCTTGTTCAATTTTTTGATTAGGAAAAAATATACAGAGAATCCAAACAAAATTTTAACATAGTGTGTTTTTAACTAACCCTGCATAATGGAGACGCAATCCACTGATGGGGTGTGGAGTGACGACCAGGGTCCTACGCGCCTGTCTCTGGAACTCAGGTACCCGTGTTCTGAACCGCCTCCCTCAGGCTCCCAGTCGGGTCAGGGGGGCCAGCTCCCCATCCTGCTTTACCAGGCTTGAGTTCTTGGAAGCAGAAGATGTTAAAGAAAAACAAGGACTGTGAGCGTTAAAATCTTCTGGCTAAGCAGACCACCTGACTCTGTGGTTGTGGTAAGCCCCCCGGTGGGGGCGGGGGAGGGGTGAGACGAGGCAAAATTCAGACCCTATAAAGCACAGGAAACGACGACGTCTCTCCCACAGGGGGGCCTGCATGCCTGCAGCCGGGTGCCACCTTCGCGGGGCTGGGTGGGGGAGGGCTTCTGCAGAGGGGAGGCCCCTACATTTTGGCATCAGCTGCACTGTGACCTGTCTGAGTTGGCTTTTGTCTTCCAGGTGCCTTTGCACATGTGCCGGAAGGTCCGGTGGCCAGGTCAGAATTCATCGATAGACATTGAAAATAGTCACGGGGCACAGCATTTGGAGGTGAGTTTTCCTGACCAACCGATCCAGTCTCGGGATGTGCTTGCTGACGGCAGACACACAGACATGCGGGGGTGGGGAGGGGGGGAGAGGTGGATTTCCTGTGCATACCCTCAGGGTTCCCAGTGGGGGAAATGAAAAGCAAATGGCCCAGGTTAGTCAGTGCGGATGATCCAGGACTCGATACTGGGCAGTGTGGCTGGATTTTCGCCGCGACAGGACTCGGCAGCCAAGTGGGCATGTTGCACTGTGCCTGAGCCGTTCCGAGCTGTATGATTTCCACTGGGCCCCAGATGATGAAACGGGCTAGGAATTTACACTTTCGTTGCTATGGTAATTTATATTTCCACTCTTTTAATAACCTCATTCAATGCCGGCAATCAGAAGCAATGTGGTGCCACAACATAATTTCACTCCAAACCATTCATAACAGCCCGCAATGCCGTGGACTCATTGCATGAAGAAATTAAAAGCAAACAGAAGTAAGTCATCGCGTGTCTGAAAGCTATAAATACCTGAGGTGGGAGCATGCACACTCTTCAAGGAAGAACTCGGCAGGAACGGATAGTTCTAACAGACGGTGCAGAAAAATGATATATTGTAACAGAAATACTATCAAGGCATTTTTTTCTCTTGTCAAAAGAAAAAATACTACTGCTTTCTAATTATTAGACATATAACATTGAGATTCTAATCATTAAGACGTATAACGCAGAGAGATTTTTCACAGCCTTCCGTAATATAATACTGGACCACTGGACAGTGAATACCATTAGCTCATGCCCAACTAGAGGTGTTTAAAAGGTGTTTATGGTGGGTTAAATTAGAAAGTGCGGCAGTTCTCAACATGTGATCAAATCGTGTGTCTTCTCACACACACACAACTCACATGCGTGTTGTTGAGAAAGGAAGCTCGTCTGTTGTGTTGGCTTCTGCTTCACTGTGACCACGTGTTCAGTGAACTGGGTTGTCCTTGCCTTTACTCGTGAGGACTTCCTGCCGTTCTTGGGGTGCCCCCAGGTCCCGGAGGGCTGTAGTTAGTAACCATGGAAGCCTAACTTTTCTGGAAGGTCATGCGAGGTGGGTATGTGGGACTGAAATGGATTTCAAAGTTAGGACACAACCCATCCCTTCATTATTCTGGAAGCTTGTCATTTCTCCGTTCCAGACAGTGAGCTATGGAAATTTGAGAATGAATGACTTTGAGCCTTCTGAGCCATGTAAATACTCTGCAGAAGAAATCCTTGGCTTGTCTGTTTTTATCGTTGTTTTTTTTCCAAGATCCCTCCTTCATGGTGTCTTCATGTTCCATGTGGGTCGAAAAGCCCACGTGGTCGTGTGGGTCTGTTGGCATAAAGCACCTCCTGATTTGCATGGAGAAAGGATACTCAGCGTGTTCCCGCAAATCTCTTTCTCTACACCTCTTCCCTGTCTGTAGTCCATTTCCGTGGCACAGAGAGGCTAAGTAACTTGCCCTACACCACACAGCGAGTAAAAGTTGGAGCCAGCATCCAAACCCAGGCAATGTAGCTCCAACAGGTACGACAAACTGTGCTGGATTCCCCTTAAGAACAGAGGTCAGTGCCCAGTGAGGTAAAAAGTGGAAAGAAAAAAAACCCAAACAGTATTTTAGAAAATCTATATACCCACAACAAAGTAATAAAATCTAATAAGCAATCAGTTTGCTCAAGAAAATGACTTTAAAAAGAAAATTTAAAAGATGAAATAAAATTGAAATGAGCACTTAGTAAAACTACCAAGAGAAGTTAGCATCTACCAGGGGTAAATGTAGGCACGCCCTGCTACCCACAAGCCGCACCCCCAAATATATGACCAAGAAAAGTATGTGCATATTTTGGCCAAAACTCATGTATTAGAATGGACATATCAGCAGTATTTATAATAGCCAGAAACTAGAAGCTAACCAAATTCACGCAAATAGTTAGGTAACTTGAGATATATGGATCTACTATACAAATAAATATTATATAAAATACAGAGGGACTTCTGGTCAAGATGGCTGAGGGCTGACCTGGACACACTGCACGCCCATGGCGTGTCCTTGCTGGGTCCTCCTCGGCCGGGATCCAGGCCTAGAGACTGAGGGATGACAAGCATCACTCGCAGGTGACCAAGGAAGCAGCCAGGAATGGAGAGACATATCTGCCCACGGAAGTACCTGTGGGGGCAGAGAAATGGGCCCACGTGTCCACCCCCACTGGGTGGACAGCCCTCGATGACAGTCTCTGTGACAAACACAGTCACATAAGCAGACCCTGAAAGGATTGCTCCAAGTCTTCAACTCAGAAATTGCACTCCTAAGAAATGATTCCAGTGAATCACTGCTCAAGTGCTCACTCACATTAATTACCTTTCTATTGTATTGGTTTGTAGGACAATCAGTATTTGGTGAAGTAAAATACAGGTTAGCGTCCCTCCACGTGGTGTCCCTGCAGGAAGCCAGGCCGCTGTGAGACTCACAATCTTCCGGCAGGCAGCGGGGGCAAGAGCCGTTTTTTGACGGGACGCGGGAGACGAGCCTGGTGAGTGAATGCCGCTATCTGTCCCGGAACTCGGAGACCTGCGCAGATTTACGGTGCCTTCCAGGAGCCAATCTGTCCCCAGTGGCTCTCGCGGAGAAGCGCCTCCACTTCTGACTATATAACCGACGCTCGTTATTTTAATTTATTTTCTCCACAAATGAGAAAAGGAATTTGTCACCGTGCAGGATGGCTGCACGCTCCCTAACGGAACGTCTGAAACGGATACATTTTTCTCGCTAGGATGGGGGTCGTTAGGCCAGCGGATGGCTCACAGGTGCCAATGACTCTCTTTCGGAATCCTGATGACCGTTCAGCGTCATGCTGAGTAATGGGTGCAGAGTTAACGGCCCTATTTTTCCCTCCACTACAGAAACTAAGTAGGCGATCACAGGGACACCTCCACTAACGGGAGGCTTCTATTCTAAGGGTGTTGTCAAATGCAGGTTTTGAATATTCAGGTTTGGCGAGGCCCCCATGGCTGTGATTGAAAGACAGTTTGTTGCTGACAGGGAGGGCCACGCCTAGCCTCAAGGGGCCGCTTGGGGAAGGCCCGGGGCTGCCAGGAGCTGAGGGAGTGCAGATCAGCGAGGGCAAGAGCCTTCCTTCTGGTCCCTGCAGGGGAAGGGGCGACGTCCTAGAGCAGGACCGGGGCTGGCCAGTCGGGACAACATCTGCGGGCGTGGGGGCACCTGGCCGGGGGCGACTCAGGCAGGGATGCGGTGGCCCAGATGTGAGAGTCCAGGAGGAGGTAGTGGGGTGTGGGATCTGGCCCCCTTAGTTCAGATAAAAGCTGTGAAGCCCTTGCTACCTCTAGGAATTAGGGAAGTCTGAGAGAAGTGGGCCCCTACTGAGCAAAATCCCAGATGTCCCCCCCACAAAAAAGCTAATACAAAGGGTCATCCCAGCCAAGGGGAAGGGGACTGTCCTGCAGTGTCTGTGATTCAGCGAGACACTCACAGGCTCACACCCTGGAAATTCGGGGCGCAGAGGTAAGTGGGATAAAATCACGGGACCCTGTTATAAGCCTCTGGACGACCTCCCTGGCTGACGCGGTCTATTCCATTGCCTGTGGGGGCAGGCAGTCCTTTGCACCATCAGGCACTGCGTCTCGGCCAGGTCCCAGAGCCCCATCCCTGAGCCCTGGGGCCTCTCGCCATCAAAAGTCTGCCTGTCTTGGGAGACTTGGCCAACAGGGCTGTTCTGACTCTTCCATGACGGACCTGTGCGGCTGGCTTGAGTCCCGTGTACAAGAGAGGCTTCGAAATGGACTGCTGCAACAGCAAGAAGTCTTTACTGGGAAAAACCTCTGAATGAATAATTAGACGTGAGTGCAAGGCCCTGTCACGTAAGATGGTAACTAGCGCCGATAATATAGTTGGTGCTCGTTTACGACACAGCGGCTTGTGACGGTCCCACTGCCATCCCTTCACTAACAAGCTTGGCTGTCTCTTGGGTGGAAGTCCCTTTGTGTTTAGCTCCGGTCCCTTGTCCCGGGTCCACAGGGGAAGGAGAGAAGCTCTGGGAGTGGGGCGGCCGGCACTTGCACCTGGGGATGTGGTGGGGGAAAGGCAGGTGGCCTCAGGTCACCTTCGCCAGGTGAGAATGTGTCCCTAGTACCTCCAAGTCATGCAATGCTACACAGACACACACACACACACACACACACATACACACACACACCAGAAATGAGACTTTACAAGATTTTTAAACATTGTAATGCATTCAGTGTGCCAGACATCGTGTGTGTGTGTGTGCGCACGCATGCACGATGCAGTAGGGCAGTGGTCCCCAGCCTTTTTGGCACCAGGGACTGGTTTTGTGGAAGACAATTTTTCCACGGACGAGGTTGGGGGGACAGGAGGTGGAGCTCAGGCGGTAATGAGAACAAAGCTTTGCTCACTCGCCTGCCACTCACCTCCTGCTATGCGGCCCGGTTCCTAATGGGCTACCGACTGGTACCCGTGTGTGGCCCAAGGGGTTGGGGACCCCTGCGGCGGTGGGCTGGATGGCCACCCCTTCATAACCTATGTTCTAAAAAGAGAAGGCCTGTTCCCAGGGACTCTCAGCCTCATCAAAATGTTCAAACACGAACGAATGTCAAGGGTGTTGCTTACCTTCCTATCACCAAACGTGAAGACGGAGTCGCGGGGCAGTAAGCGGGATTTTGAGGAATAAACGGGAGCCTCCGCGGGAAGACCGGGAGCGCAGGCTTTGGGGTGGACAGGCCTCCGTCGCAGTCTGATGTCCATGGCTGAGTCCCTTGCTGAAGTTACGGCTCTGGGCCTCAGTCGTTTGTCTGGACAAGAGGGATAATGCACCACACGCGCGTGCGCACACACACACACTCTTGTGAGACCCTCGTCAGCCCTGCAGAGTCCTCATACCACAACCAAACCCCACGCCTCCTGGGTAAACAGCGCCCCGTCTGGTTCACTAGTAGCAGCCGGAACCCTAATCCGGCTGAAGGAAACATCCTTTGTGTAACTAAGGTTGGTGAGCAAAAGGGCTCCTAGCAGCCGATTAAGCTGTGTTTATTGCTCCAGAATGTGGGCTTCTTTGGCAGCCCGAGGGGCGCGGTTTCTCTGCACGTGCGCCCTGCGTCCTGCAGGGCTCCCTGGAGGGTGCAGGTGTCTGTGGGTTTGCCAGCCGCGTGGAACCGGCACTCGAAAGCTGCAGAGCCCTCAGGGTTTCTGGGCTGGTAGGGACGGGCTCATTTAGGAAAATGTATGGTGGGCAAGGCCCCTTCTGCGCGCTTCCCTGGCTGTACAGCTGCAGGCCCATTATCTGTTGTCTGTTTCCCCCACCCCCTGGGCACAGTGGACAGGGGTCAGCACCCTGGAGGGGTGGGGGGGACAGTGTGCCTTGGGAACCAGAGCCGGGCTGAGCCCTGCCCCCTGCCAGGGTTCCATTCTCGGCCTGACACTTCCCTCTTTCCAGTGTACACGCTCCCTTCACTTGTTATTTTGATGCACTTCCCTCCAAAACCCTTTCATAGGCAGAACTGTGGAACCCTTGACCTCAGGACTGGAGCCGGACGGGGATATTCCCCGGGCTCCTGGGGGAAGAGCTCACGGTGTCCTTCCCCATCGGAACCGGCTGCTGGAGCCTCTGGGCGGGAAGGTGGCAGGGCGCTGACGTGGGGCCTCTTCCTGACCGCGTCCCCGGGGAAACACCTTCTCGGGCTGGGCTGTGTTTTTCCATCACAGGTCGTAGATTAGCCATTGAAATGTAAGAGAGATTGTGCCTTTTTAAAAAGGTCTTAGGAAAATGGGAAGATGCCGCAGAAGCAGAAAACACTCGCCTTTGCAGAGAGACTGCAGACACATCTGTCTGTCCAGTGCCCCCCCTCCTCTCTGCACACTTAATGGTGCTGTGTGCGTTCTGACGCGCATTCTGAGTCTCGATCCCTTCACCAGTATGAAACGTGAGCATTTTCCATGCTATTCGAAGACCTTCACAGACTTACTACTACTGCCAAGAAGCATTTCATCGAGAGTTCTGACACGACTACGCAATCCCTCCCCGCACCCCCCGGGTGGTCCTCGGACAATTTCTGGTTGTCCCCTGTCACGTGTGACGTGAATAGAAACCACTGCCACCTTGGGCCCTTCCCCTGGGCTTACATGTTTCACACATGGTATTTCACAAGCGCCTCAAGAGCAGCTGGGACAGGCTGCGCCATCCTCTCCAGGGACACAGGGACACACGAGGACGCTGAGGTTGAAAGAATGCAAAGAACAGGCCCGTGGCCAAAGCCAGCACATGCCAGAGGCAGGAGCCTGCAGCTGGCTGGAGTCGGCAACACAAGCAGAAAAGCCACACGGGGCCCCATCTCGTTCTGACGCCGTCACACTCTGGCCGTCTTTGGGAGGGCCTCGGTATGTGTGGCTCAGGTGACAGACCCCTGTCCACTCTCCACCCAGCTTGACAGCTTGGAGAGGCCGGTCCCCTGCTTGGGGTCCAGCGGGATCTGTTTTTAGCAACATGTATGGAACCCAGGCCCTGCTGCCCCAGCGCCGAGGGCAACCTGAGGCCCCATCCCATTGGGCCCTCTGTTGCCATGACCTAGCCCAGTGTTTCTCAAGTGGGAGTGCTTTCTCCCCCCAGGAGGCATTCAGCAAGGTGTGGGGGAGATACTCTAGGTTGTCACACTCAGAGGGGCTACTGGAGGCCAGGGATGCTGCAAAACGTCCTCCTGTGGACAGGACACCCCCCACCATGAAGAGCTGCGTGGGCTGTGATGTCGGTAAAGCCCAGATTGATCTAGTGGAAGCATCACAAACAGACGGACACTGAATCCCTCTCCTCAGCCCTGATTGGCTGATGCAGTTGCTAGGGAGACCAAGGGATGCATGCGCGAATGCACATTCAGTGGCCAGGCAGAGGCTTCAAGGTCAGGGTGAGGGAGACAGACAGAGGGGCAGGCCCTGCAGGTGCTGGCTTGTTGGTCCCTCACTCCTGGACGTGGGGCCAGGAGAGGCCCCTCCGAGAGCCGAGGGCAGCAGGACCACGCCCTTCCCTTCTCGCCCGTGCTAGGAGGGGTCCCCACAGTCAGAGAGTGGGCGGCAGCCCCTCCTCCGGAGATGATGAGTGTCACAGTCAGAAGGAGCCAGGCTTTGGGGAAAAGCAGGCTGAAGATTCGGAAAGAGCCAGACAGTGTCAGTTTGATGGCGGGTCGATTGCCTCGTTCCTTCTCGTGGTGAATCAGAGGCTGAAGCCATCACTTTGACTTTTTTGGTTCCTTTCTGGTTTTAATTTTCTCTGTTTGACTTTACTGTTACCTTTAAGAAGGCATTTTTTAAGAAAACTTGTTATTGATCTTCCTATCAGAGAGAATGAAAAATCACTTTTAGAGCCAGGACAACCAAGGCGTAGCTGTTCAGAGAGAAAGCTCAGTCTTCTCCAAAGATGATCCCCTTCAGTCTCTCTCTCCCCTCCCCTGTCTCTGCCTTTAACTCATGTGTCTGTCTCTCTGTCTTTCTCTGTCTGAAAGCTCGCACCAAGGTCTCCTTCAGCTGTCATCGTTTCTCGTCCTGAGAAACAGCGCTGGGTGAGCACCTTTCGGGCAAGTCTTCAGTTATCCAGACCCCACCTGGTGTCCTGGGAGGGCTCTCGTCAATTCGGTCTGACTATTTGAATAGCTGACACCACCAAAAAGAATCTCACAGGGTCGCGTCTACAAATGCCAGGTCACACTTTGGAAAGCAATTAGCAGCCGAAGCCTTCAAAACATTATTTCCCTTTGGAATCTGTATTTCACCTGGAAGAATGTAGCCTAAGGAAATGCCGTCAGCAGTGTAGTTAACTCTTCTTTCCAACCGACTGGCAGTCGGCACCGTGGCCCCATGTGGGCAGCCAGCCACATGCACCAGGTTGCCCCTGCTGCTGGGAGGGGGATGAGGGAGGCCCTGCCACTGTGGCAACGAGTGTGAAAGTGTTGCTCACACACAAAGTGTGTGCTAGGAACGGAATGCAATTAAATTAGCATTCACTAACAGAAAGACTTCAGAAAACATGCAAGTATTGGACAATTAAATTGCTCCTTCTAAATAACTTCAGGGTCAGAGGATAAGCCAAAAGGGAGAGTGGGCAGATGTTAGGACTGAGTGGAATGGAAGGCGGCATTCCAAAACCTGCAGGGCACAATTGTGGCAAGACTTGTAAAAGAACTGGAACCCGAATGCGCGCTGTCATTGCTTATGTGAAATATCACAACCGTTTCCAAACACGCTCTGAGCGTTTATCAAATGGCAAAGACGAATCAATGGAGAAATGAGAATTTCCTCAACCAACGGCCCCAGAAAAAAAGGATACCTATGTGTAAGAAGCAGCAACAACAGAAATGAGGCTTTGACCCACACCTCATGCCATAGGCAAAAATTAACTCGAACGGGATTGAAGGTCCGGATGCAACGCAGGAGACAAATGCAAGAAGCCCTTCAGGGTCGTGGTCACACAGCACTCAGGGACCACACGTGGAGCGGGCTCCACAAAAACAAGTCAATACATTGTGCCTCGTTAAAATGATTAATTTGTGCTTTTTCTAAGACATTACTGGGAGAATGTGAACGCGAGCTACAGCCTGGGTGAGAACATTTGCAAGTCATATGTCTGACAAAGGACTTATACCTAGAATTCACAAAGGGACTCTGCAAACTCGTTGAGAAAGTAAGTAGCCCAATTCAAAATGAGCAGAGATGGGAACAGACGCTTCACCAACAAAGATCTATCAGCAGCAGGAACACCGTAAGACAACTGGCACTGTTAAGTGAAAATGATGCTACTCTACATAATTCTGACATCCGCTGGCCCGTCTGCGCCCGGCCCTTGTGCTGCCTGCGGGCGCCGAGACCAGTGTGCGATGCTGAGCTGACCGAGGGGGCGCCAGTGCAGCTCAGCCCTGCGGCTGGCGATTCCAGAAGCTCCCACACAAGCCAATGGAAAGGGAAGGGAGCTGGAAACTGGAGGAGGAAACTTAAGGGTGGGCTAGCAGAGTGGCCGTGCACCTGGGTTTTGGAGTTTGTCACATAAGCAGGGTTTACCCCCCAGTGGCTCCAAAAAGCCATTTAAACAGTCTGATCTGCTGCTCTATACATGTCACACACACAGAGCCAGACTCCTGATTGGCGACAGTGGCTGTGGCGTTGTTGTTATCTCTTCCCCCGGAGCCCACAGTCCTGCAGCAGCTGCAGAGAGACTGGAGGGATGGTGAGTGTGCTGTGCGGGCTGGTGGCCTTCACCCCCTGCCTCCCTCCTCAAATACGGGGCAGCCTGGGTAGAAAAATGGCTGCAAGGTCTCCTACTGTTCCAATGAACGCGGACATGAGCTGCCCAGAAGCTCCCCCGTGGAGAAATGGTCATGGCCGGAAATGCTGTGGCCAAGGTCCAGTAGTGGCCACAAACACAGAAGTGAGAAAATTCCATCCAAAGATGTGACTTACAAAGTCTCATTCCTTTCACTGTCCTTGGGAACCTTTAAAGATGTTCCCCAGTCCGCTTTTGGAGACCTTCGGCTTGGCGCACCCCGCCACCCCCAGCCCGCACGCCCCTTTCACCCCTTTCTCCGGGACTGCAGCGGGGCCTGCGTGGGTCCTGCCTGGGTCCCACAGCCAGGTCCAGTCTGGCTCCCTCTGAAAGGCTTTCGCCAGCTTTCCCCACCAGACACGTGACCCCGTAGGATTAACTGGCCGAAGACACGGTAGAGGCCACGCCGATGACAGATGTGAGGTGTGGCCCTCTGAGCACTCTGCAAGGCTGTGGTTAACAAAGGCACAGGGCCGGGCTAGCTGGCAGGGGAAAAATTACAATGTCCACTTGGAACCATAGTTCTAAGAGTTCGGGAATGATGCTGGACTCCTGCGACAAGCCAGCTGCCTGGAGAAGCCCTTTGATGCTCAATGAAGAGAGAAGAGAAATTGCCAAAAACTCGCTGTGAGGGTCTCGTGTGCGCCCTGGCGTGCCTGCCTGCACACGCTTGCTGAGACCGTCCACAGGACCACGCAGCCATCTGTGTTTGCCCCGAGGACATCGGCCATACTTCTCACTCAGCTGTGAACGCTATGCCTTCACTCTGCTGTCTCTCCCTTTACATTTTTTTAAAAATTTATTGATTAGAGAGAGAGAAAGAGAGAGATTTGTTGTTCCACTTATTTCTACACTCATTGGTTGCTTCTTGTATGTGCTCTGATTGGGAGGGGGGTGCTCTGCTGAGAGAGACACCCCTGCAGTTTGGGACGATGACCCAGCACAGGGACCCTGGCGGCTGACCCTTCAGCTCTCTCCCCAGGGCCCTGCACTGAGATGGGGCAGAACAACTGCATGGCGAGGGCACTTGTAGGGATGTCTGGGCTGCGTGCGGAAGGTCAGAGGGAGGAGGGGAGAGGAGGTCGGTTAGGCAGCCACGAGCCAAATGCTCAGATGTCACAAAATGGAGCGTGTCATTGCTGATCCGTCTCAGCCTGAGCGTCAGAATGTCATGAAATGTGAAAGCTCATTTTTATTCCTTCCCCCACTAACCTCACGTCAGCCTCTCCTTAAACCACCAAGCAGGCTCCCTGTAGAGGCAGCCTCTCTGTGACATCCGCCCGGCTGGTCCCTCTCCAGGCCAGCCCTTGGCTCATGCCTGGGAAACCCCATGTCCTCCATCTCAAAGATGCCAAGCGTGGCAGGAGCCCCATTCCTGAGAAAATATTTCCCACACTGGCCACCTCACCACAAAACTTGCAACCCTCTGTTTCCAAACTCGAAAAATGCCCACATGGAGGAGGATTTGAAAGATGCCGTGTACAAGCTGGCAAACAGCCCCAAGGTCCGAGTCTCCTCCATCAGCCCTGGATGTGTCTCCCCTCCCTTTCCTCCTCCGGTCTGGGCCCACTGGCTCTCTCTGAGAGTGTGTGCGAGTGGGTGCATGTATGAAAACAAAATATTATGGATGACATCCAAAAAATCATCTGGGGAGTGAGCTTTGGTGGCAGAAAGATGTACATGCCGATGAAAAATACTTTAAATTCTTACTTCCTATATTTTTATACTTTTTAAAATATATATTTTTACAGTTGTCCCATTTCCCCCCCTATATTCCCCTCCGTCCCACACCCCCGCCATTCCCTACCCTTTAGTTTTTGTCCGTGGGTCATACACATAAGTTCTTTGGCTTCTACATTTCCTATACTATTATTAACCTCCCTCTGTCTGTTTTCTACGTACCGTTTATGCTACTTATTCTCTGTACCTTTTCCCCCTCTCTCCCCTTATCACTCCCCTGTTGATATCCCTCCATGTCTTATATAAATCCCTTTAACATTTCATATAATAAAGGCTGGGTGATGATGAACTCCTTGAACTTGACCCTATCTGAGAAGCACTTTATCTGCCCTTCCATTCTAAATGAAAGTTTTGCTGGATAGAGCATTCTTGGATGTAGGTCCTTGCCTTTCATGACTTGATAAACTTCTTTCCAGCCCCTTCTTTTGAGAAATCAGCTGACAGTCTTATGGGAACTCCTTTGTAGCTGATTGTCTCCTTTTCATTTGCTGCTTCTAAGATTGTCTCATTTTAAATCTTGGGTAATGTAATTATGATGTGCCTTGGTGTGTACTTCCTTGGGTCCAACTTCTTTGGGACTTCTGAGCTTCCTGGACTTCCTGGAAGTCTATTTCCTTCACCAGCTTGGGGAAGTTCTTTATTATTTGTTCAAATAAGTTTTCAATCCCTTGGTCTTCCTCTTTTCCTTCTGGCACCCCTATGACTTGTATGTTGGGACGTTTAAAGTTGTCCCAGAGGTTCCTAAGCCTCTCCTCATGTTTTTGAATTCTCATTTCTTCATTCTTTTCTGGTCAATTGTTTTTTTCTTCCATCTGGTCCACTCCATTGATCTGAGTCCCAGTTTCCTTCCCATCACTATTGGTTCCTTGTACATTTCCCTTTATTTCTCTTAGTGTATTCTTCATTTTTTCATCTAACTTGCAACCAAATTCAACCAGTCCTATGAGCATCCTGATTACCAGTGTTTTGAACTATGCATCTGATAGGTTGGCTATCTCTTCAAGGCTTAGTTGTATTTTTTCTGGAGTTTTGGTCTGCTCTTTCATTTGGGCCATTTTTTTTTTCTCAATACACTTGTTACTTTAACTTTAAGGGGCAGAGCCTTAGGTCTTCACCAGGGCGGGGAAACCTACCTCATCAATGTGCTGTGACGCTGCCTGTGGGGGCAGGGCCTGAGTGAACAATGGCGCTTTCTCTACTCTCCGCACTCCGCACCCCCCCACACAACCCACAAACAAGTTGGGCCCTTCTGTGCTGGCTCCAGGGTGGGTGGGCAGGCTTGCGTAGTTCCAAGTCCCTGTGAGTCTCTCCATTGAACTCTCCTGTGAGGCTGGGAGTTCCTCCTGCTGCTGCTGCCTCAACCCCCATAGGTGTTTTCAATCGGTGGTTTGAGGTTTTATTTCCCTAAGATGGTGGGTTGCAAGGTCTGCTCCACTCCCCAGCTTTTTCTCCTGGTTTATCTGCTCACAAATAAGGGAACGCCTGGTCCACCAATCTTGGCCCCGCAGTCCAGGTCAGCCAGCCACAGGGTTCGCCAATTGCGCCAGCCGCCGGCCTCTCCGGGCAGCTGGAGCGTTGCTGGTGCCGCTCCACAAACCTCCATCTTGTGGAGTGCTCTCCGCCCAGCTCTGCCCTGCTTACCGGTCTGGATGAACGTGTCTTCTTGAACTCCTTGGTTGTTGGACTTCCACTCAGTTAGATTTTCTGTCAGTTATGGCTGTTTTTGTTTTTTAAATTGTTGTTTTTCCTCTTCTGGTTGTGCAAGGAGGCACAGTATGTCTACCTATGCCTCCATCTTGGCTGGAAGTCCTATTTCTATACTTTTAAAAAATATTTTATTCATTCATTTCCAGAGAGAGGAGATGAGAGGGAAAAGAGAGGGAGAGAAACGTGGATCGATTGTCTCCTGCACACACACCAGGGACCGGGGACTGAAGTCCAAACTGGCACCCCGACCAGGAATTGAACCAGCAACCTTTCACTTTGCGGGACGACGCACATTCAACTGAGCCACACCAGTCAGGGCATTTCTACACTTTTCTTTTACAAAACTGTCATGCTGCTCAGTCGCAAGGGGGCAAACCTCAGCTTTGGTAACAATACCTGTGCGTCCCACATTAATACCTGACCGTGTCGCTGGCCCACTGTGAACCATGCGCCTGGGCAGAGGGGCAAGCGGCAGGATCTAGCAGCTCTGTTGGGGTTCAGAGCCGTGAATACAGCTCTGTGTAACACTTTCTTTCTCACAAGGAGGAGGCTCCCCACAGCTCAAGCCCCTTATTGATTTTGTACATTCTGTGCTTTTTTAGTTTTACAATAACGATAACGCTCAGATAAAGAAATCATGTTAACAAATGAAACTGCCACTTGTGACGAACAATGACGAAAAGTAGCCAATCTGTCCCATTTTCCGCACTGTGTACTTTGAAATAGAAAAAGCCAATGTAAAGAATAGAGCTACCACATGACCCAGCAATTCCATTTCTGGGTATCTATACAAAGAAATCCAAAACACGAATTCAAAAAGACATACACATTGCAATATTCACTGCAGCTTTACTTAAAATAGCCAAGATACAGACGCTTCATTGGTGCCCATTAGTAGGTGAGTGGATAAAGACGCTGTGGCATGTACAAACAGTGGAATATTACTTGGCCGTAAGACGAGATCTTGCCATGTGGCACAACACGGACGGCCCGACAGGGTGTCATGCTAAGTGAGAGACAGAGAAGGACACACAGCGCACAATTCCAGGTGTACGTGGACCTGAAACAACAAGATAAATGTAGACATGAAACAGGAACAGACTCACAGAGGCAGAGGACAGCGGACGAGAGGGGCTTTGGGGAAGTGGGTGAAAGGGGGAAGGGACTGAGAAGCACAGAGTGGCGGTGACAGAACGGTCACGGGGACGTGAAGTCCAGCACAGGGGACACAGGCAACCACATTGTCACAACTGTGGTGCCAGGTGGGGCCTGGACTTACCGGGGGCATCACTTCATAAGGTACAGAAATGTCTAATCACTATGTGCACCTGAAGCTAATATAATATTGAATGTCAATGATAACTGAAAATGTTAAAAAAAGAGAACACTAAATAATAACTATTATAATTATTATTAGCAAGAGCTGGCATTTGAATAATGAAGGAAACACACCTGGAAACATCTCTATGCTTTGTTGTTCCACAAGATGGTCCCCTGACCAC
Source organism: Micronycteris hirsuta (assembly GCA_004026765.1). Lineage (NCBI taxonomy): Eukaryota > Metazoa > Chordata > Mammalia > Chiroptera > Phyllostomidae > Micronycteris > Micronycteris hirsuta. The sequence continues at coordinate 140,659 of PVJI01001516.1, forward strand.
AGGGCAGAAGCAAGCCGGCCCCTGGGCTGCAGTCACCCTACCATGCCGCCTGAGCTCTCCTTGGCCACAGGGGCACGGGCCAGGCCTGCTCCGGGTTGAAGCCACACCCATGGGCAGAAGCGATGCGGGACCAGGAGCCCCCCCCAACAGAGAAGGCTGGAGCCTCCCCGACTTTGGGTCAACAATGTACCCCAGCCCACCTTAGGGGAAACCCTTGGGGGACAAGGTGAGAACGGGAATAACAATCTGACAAGTGCGATGAAGTGTATGGACTTCCGGTACGAGGGGGGCTGACCCCTCTCCGGTTCCTCTCTCTGCTCTTGGGGGCCGTTATTTGACAGGGGCAATACCAGCCCTCGAATTCACCGCTGCTAACTCCCCATCTAATGGGCTGCATGGGCTCCGCACCCGTGCTTTTCGTTCTGTGTATTCTTTCAACTAAGCTCCGAGGATAAAGGCTTTTTAGTTCAAACAAATGAAGTCATTCTGTTAGCCAGTGGCGTGTCTGAATGGCTTGTTTTCGGGCACGCAGTATGAGAATTCAGCACAAACCTTATTAGGTGTTCCTGTTTCTTTTCAAATCTCTGTAAATCACCCTCCTGGGGCCATTAGCCTTTGCGATCAGATGGAATGAATTTTGCAGGTCTAGGAAAACACATTTGCCAAGATACACAAATGTAGGGTCTGTAGAAGAAGCCAAATATTTCAAATTGCTCACGGAAACATGGGAGCGTCGATCTGATAAAGTGGAGTTCCCACAAGACTCGTGGGTCGAAGAGCAGTCGGGGTCTCATGAATCGTCTGTGTGGGCTTTGTGGGTGCTGCTTCCAGGGTCCCCTGGCAGTGTCTGCTGCAGACACAGTGGAGGCAGGAGGAGGGGACAGAGTGGAGAGTCAGGCCAGCTCTACCCCTCTCACAAGGGCCTCTCCATCGGTCCAGCAGGGCAGGCACTGACAGCCACTGTGCCTTTCTTTCCCTTGCGCTGTGCTAAGCTGGAGTGTGAGCACGTCAGGGGGTCCCAATATGATTAAAATGAAACGATCCTGTACCCCAGACTCTGTCCCCGGACACCCTTGCAGAGGAAGCTCAGAGAGCAGGCTTTGGTGAGCAGTAGGCTGGAGCTCAGGTCTGGCCTTGGTGTCCATGCCCAGGAGGCCTGAGCCCACTGACCCCCCGTTTCTGATTTTATTTCTGAAGCGACGACATCCCCCTGCCAGTGCAGCCGCAAAGGGTCCCTGGCCCTGTCTGCAGACTCAGCCCCAGCCTGGCATGTAGTGAGCGCTCCATCAGTGGCCCCTGTCCTCGTCTCTGCAGCTGCAGACTGGAAATCTGAAGCCCTGCACTGGCCTGCTTTCTAAAGACCTGGAAGTGGGACATCAGGGAGCCTTCCCCATGGAAGGTGGAAGGTTACAGCTATAGCCTCTGTTAAATGGCCGTGCCCTGTTTCCGGGTGGACAGCAAACCAGGAACGGTTCATAATTTTTAAGTAGTTACAAAGGGAAGGGAGGTAGGAAGTGTGACCGAAACAGGCCCCGGCCCACAGCGTCTAAAGCACTGACCAGCCAGCCAGCCCTGCGTGGGGAACGGCGAGCTGCTGCCGGGACAAAAGGCGTCTACGAAGCCCTACGCTAAACAGACAGCAGGGCTCACACCGCGTGCCGAGGTCCTGCCTTCTGAGTCTAGGAAAGGCAGCAGCTCCCTGCTAGAAAAAAATTTTAATTTAAAAAGGATATTAGGAATGTAAAAAACAAATAAAACATTCTTTTCATATTACATTTGTATATATGCACACATATGTGAAAAAAATAGATAAACATCTATGGGAAAACTATTAGGATTAAGAAGTAAATTTGTCCAAGTGGCTGCTATTATCAAATCAACACATAAAAGTCCATTGAATATCTATATACCTGTAATATACCACAGCCAACAGTGTTATCAAGATGTATTTATTTGTTTAGAAATGATTTCTAAATGTCATTACAATAGCGTAAAAATGAAACACCAAGGAATAAATGTAAAGAGAGAGATGTTCGACTTTTACATGAAAATGATGAAACATTACTAGGAGAAACTTAAAAAAATACACAAATGGATATGTGATACTCCTGCACTGAAGTGAGTGACCAGACAAAGGTGTCGACTTGCACAGAGGACCCTCAGGGTCCCCAACTACCATAGCGCTCTCAGCAGATGTATTTGGTCAAAATTTACACATTGGTTCAAAAACACATGTGAAAATGAAAAAGCCTACAAAGGAAAAACATCTTGAAGAAGTAACACAAGTCGGAAGACACCGTTCCTGGAGGGAAAGACGTGTGAATGTGACAGTAACTGAGACGGCGTGTCACCGGCACGAGACAGGACAGGCACGAGATGCTCGCACGTTGCACAGGCGCTCGGTTCCGGCAGAACCGTTGCCACGGACGCAGGGAGAGCTCCCCTTTTCAACAAACAATGCCGGCTCGTTAGGCATAATACAGGGACAATTAACTTCCTACTCAGTGATTAATTCTAGCTGGACTCTCAAACTGAAGGGCACAGCAGAACAATAAAGTTTCTCGACGAGAACAGAGGAGACCATCTGCGCACCCTCAGTATACATGGAGATACAGGGATCTTTAAGAGGACATGAAAGGGGCAGCTGTAAAGTTAAAGATTTATACATCGGACTGTGTGAAGCTTAGCGTCTGAAAGGAAGCCAGAGAGTAGGAGAAATTCCTTTCAATGCATGTATTCATTAAATGGCTTGTTTCCAGAATGTAGAAAGAACTCTAAAATCAATAAGAAATGACATACAACCCCACAGGGAAAATAAGGCAATAAATGTGGGTTGTCATTTCACAAGATACCCAAATGTCCTATAACTAAACCCATTAGAGCTCATCCTCTTCCATTACTGGGACAGTGGAAAATAAAGCCACAGTGAATAGTGACCCAGATCCACCTCTGTGGCTGAAATTCAAATGCAGAGAGAAGAACTTCAATGCTAAAGTCATTTCTTCTGTGAAATGGGTTTGGTGTGACTGCCCCTGCGTGGTGGCGAGAACAAATCTGCAGCATGTTCCTGGACCGCTGGCCGCGTTCACCGGGAGAGAACACGCATTTCACATGCTGATGACATCTCGCCCGCATGGGGCGAGCCGCAAGGCTGTTTTCTCCCACACTGTGAGCCGACGCTGAAGACGTGGCTCTGGTGCTTTTATTCCTGGCAAGGCTCCGCATCCATAAAAGGAAAGTCGTAACTTAGTTCCACACTCTTAAAAGCACTAACTTGCTCGTAATTGGTTGAAACATTAATGTTTGCATAATCCATGGCTTCTTCATTACGCAGCCACGGCCGAGAGATGCATTACCCCACTTCCCAGAAGCCCGAGGAGAAACCTCTCCGGGAGCCAGAGGTGATTTAAGATTGCTCTCCTATGGCGTGTCCTACTTCCATGTTCTCCACGGCAGACAAAGGTGGTCGTTTCCACTTTAAGTTGAACTGTTCTGAGGACACAGGGTTGAGTTACGTTGCTATTTTCAGAGTGTTTAGATGGGTTTATTTTATCTTTCTTTGATAAAGGTATATGGGGGGGGGTAGAAGGCACCACAACACTGATTTCTGGTTTATTTATGCGCTGGAGCCTCGATTTTCTCAGTGATCAAATACGTACTATGAGCAGGCATGTGCACCACAGCACACATGTGCATGTCTATCTGTGCTGGTGTGTGTATCAGCGCACACATGTGTGTCTATCTGTGCTCATTGGCACTGCATGGGAGAATTCACCATAGTGAGGGAGGACGGGCTGGGTTCTCATGATAAGCACAAAGGAGGGAGTGTGTTGTCCATGCGCTGTGACACGTGATGTCAGAGGGCCGAGTGGACGCACAGGGGCCCATGGGTGGGAGCCTTGGCTTCCCCAGGGATGATGGGAACCTGCAGATTTGAAGGATGTGGGTTTGAAGCCAGGTCCTGAAGGATGGTCTTCTCAAGAAGGGAATGAAATTCATCCTTGGCTGATGGAAACGGGAAATGGTCCTTCAATTCAATGCTCCACCCAGGAGCACCTGTCCTCTATGGGAGGGAGCGGGAGCTTCTTCTGAGCCACCTCCGTGCCCAGAGCAGCCTGAGGTGGGGAGGGGAGACGGACGTTTCTATCCAGCTGAGGGCCCAGGTGAGCGCCCTGCTTCACCCAGGTCTCACCAACAGTTCAGGAGACTGTATAATGGCATTTTAGATACTTAGATGTTTTATTTGGGTTAAAATATACTCAGGTACCCACCTCCTCCCGAAATAAACCCCTACATGGACATAAACATCATACGGTGTTGGTGTTGGCAAGGAGTTTACGTAGCGGAATCCCACGCAGACACTGTGGGAAGTGGTCCAAGGGATCAAGCATGGTGGCGAGGATTTTCCTCAGGCAGCATATGGTTGTTAAGGAAGGAGGGGGGCAACGGGACCGGCTCTGTTGTCCTGGTGAAGTGTCGTTAGAGGCTAAAGCGGGCTTCACCTGCATGAGCTCCATGGGTCAAAGCCAAGACCTTGGGATCCCAAAGGTGTTTGTAGAACTGGCTGCTGTCGGGTCCATGTGCCACCTTTGGACAACGGATTCTGACTGTCGTGAAAGACCACACTCTGCTCAGATGTGGTTTTTCTGAAGAAGGTACCTCACGGTCTTGTGAGTCCAGGCAGAGTGTTACTGAGAAGCCATAGCAAAGCTGCAATGTGACATCTGAGACAATTGTTGGTTTCAGCAGAAGCTGGCGGGTGGCTGGGGCCTTGGCGTTGATCTTGGGGACGTCACGCGAACAGCTCCTGCGATAGGGGGCGTTATCTTCATTCTCTGCTCCAGAGAGAGCTGGGCTCTCAACCTCCTGTTCCCTTAGGGCCACAGGGAATGCCGGACCCCATGTCCCAACTTAAATGCGAAGTTAGAGAACATTGACACGATGTGAAAGGGTCGGGGCAGGAAACGTGATCACCATGGACGCGTGAGAACTTAGGTTGCGTCGTTGCACACACACACATTAGAACTACGATCTGAAAAGAACTCAACTTCTGCCATTTGAAAATTTAAGCCAGGTATCCAAGGAAGCATTTTCTATATTTCACATTTTTTAAACACTAAAAGTCAACCACTTGTTTTATATAGAATGCATTTTGGCGTGTGCACGTCAGTCATTGAGCCCAAAGAGAAAGCAGTCAGAAGCCAAGAAATGCAGGTCAAGTTCAGATTCATGTCGAGCTGTAAACGCATGATTGAAACCACATCAAATGGAAGCTTAGTAGTTGAAGGAGACAGTAGAGTCCATGTCTCAATTATCTGTGTATGCTGTATTTTGCCATGTATAATGCGTACTTTTCTGCCCACATTTTTGAGGGAAAAATAAGGATGTGTACATGGGCACAACGATGAGTATCATAATCCTGTGTATAATGCACACAAAATATGGGTGCGCATTATACACGGCAAAATGTGGTACTTCTAGTGCACAGAACAGACATCGTACTCACTGCTTGTCAAGTGAATGAGGAAACGGTGGCCATGCAGCGAACCGTCTGCGTGAATCAGAGCACATGAGAGAAGCATCATGCACAAAAGACAGGGAAGCTTGCGGTGAGTGAACCCTGAGGATGTAGGCTCTGTTCCGGGTCATGTGACCACGTCACCTCATGACACAGTCTGAGGATCATTGGTGAAACCTGCTCCTCCAGGCAGGGCGGGCCCACGCAACCCGTGAGGCCCCGACTTTTCATTGCTGGGGCGATGCTCTGGGGCAGGGACAGGTGTGCAGACGTGCACGCGGAGGGCCACCAGCACAGATGGGCAGGCTGGGCACTGAGGGGGGGTGCATCACACACACCGCAGTTATTGCAAAAGTGCACCTTTACCATGACAATGGTCTTGAAGAGGGTCTGAGGAAGGAGTGGCTGATTCTCATACATACTTAACAATGCCATTTGGGGGAGCTGCGCTGGAAAGGGGAAGTCAAGCGATATATAATAGTATCAAAAATTCTACTTATTTATTTAAGGACAGGTTTCATCATTCAGAGCAGAGCTATCTGGGACAACCCCTTAGAAATGAGGAGCAGTGGTTTTCCTGTGAGAGTAGATTTGGGGGGGCTGCTCATTGGCTAATTTTCAGTTTATATGTAAGGTATTACCTTTATAATAAAAAAGTTGAAATGCCTCAAAATTTTACAAGGGCTTGTTTAGTGGGATTTTGTAGTTACAAATGCACAGCGTCTCCATAATGTCTCAAAGATGCGAAAACATGGTCTGATGTTGCACCCGTGAGTTCACGGACTCGAAATATTTCCTCCACTTCTGCTGCCATCACACGCCTGGGAACGCCTGCAGGCCTGCCGCGGGCTTGGTGGGACCTGCCTCTCTGCCAAATGCCAGCAACGTCTTGTCCTGTGCCTCAGGCAGACAGCTCCCTATCTCGCTCCTCCCATTTGCCAGTGGTGATTGGTGCAAGGCTGGCTGCCATCCCCATGGTTTTATATAGGGACATGCAGCAGATTAAGGGGAAGGCGTCCGATGATGCACAGGACCCTTTGCAGATGTACATCCTCTGAGCCATGGGTTCTTATTCTCTGTGAGAAAGAAGCACCCAGCATGTCAAGCCCATGCTCAACCTCCCCATTAGCACCTAACAAGTGAGATTTCATTCAGTGACATGGCACCAGGGTTCCAGCCAGGAAGAGTGTGTGCTGAATTTCCAAATTAATTCCCAGGCTCTTCCAGAACCCACCTTGAGAGGAAAATAATGGAAACAAATTGTTTTAAGTCCAACTTCAGAAATGTAATTAGGGACGACCTTGGGCAGCTGTGGCTTTTTTTTTTTTTATCCTCACCTGAGGACATTTTTTTTCATTGCTTTTAGAAAGAAAGGAAGGAAGAGAGGAAAAGAGAGAGAGAGAGAGAAGCACTGATGTGAGAGATGAGCATCGATTGGCTGGCTGCTTTCCTTACGTCCTGGACCGGGATTGTAGAGCCCACGCCAGGGATTGTACATGCCAGGGTTAGAGATCCAACCCGCTGCCTAGGTATGTGCCCTGACCGGGAATTGAACCCGCAACCTTTTGGTGACGGGACAACCTCCAACCAACTGAGCCACATGGGCCAGGGCAGCTGTGTCTTTTTATGTGCGACTGTAAGGCACGTTCAAACAGAGCTTGGAATTGTTGGCCGAATCTGTGAAGTCTTTCTTTTTTCCCCTCAAAAGCTGTTTGTTCACATTCTTTGTCCTTTGCAACAAGGTTCCAGAGTTAACTGGGGGGGAAGGAAGCGTGGGCTTAGCTTTTGCTGAAAGTGGGACTCTTTGTACTTTGATGTGGATTTTGTCCTTTCAGGCACACAGATTGGAGCACCTGCTTCTTACATCTCCCAAATAAACAGGAGGCAAGATAGAAATCTTTCTTCCATTAAAAAAGAGAGGGGATTTAGGGAAGTGCTTGCAATTGGAAGGAATAAGCTATTGGCTACTTAATAAAGAAAAAGCTATTAATATTTTTCCCCCAAGAGAAATACAGAGGGAAAAATGCCTTCATTAAATATCTGGAATGGTTTCTGAAGGTAGCTCTTGAACATCTTCCAGGATCCAGTCCAGCCAGGCGTGGCTGTGAGGCCACCTGATCAAGCCTGTGCCATGCCGCCAAGTTTATGATTAATTACCTCCCAGGAGGTGATGGGCGCTGGACGTGTTATGCAGGTAATAAACACAGGGAACAAATTAATTACCGCAGTATCGGCTTTCCACTGGACTCCGAGGCAGCTCGGGGGTGGGGGATGCTGATCCTTGAGCCTTGAAAGAAAAAATGTTTTGAATGTCACTTGGAAAGAACTGTACATCTGACTGTTGGCCAAGCATGGCTTCAGGCCATGGGAAGGGAGACCGCCCCCCTTCTTCAGTTCCGTGCATATATCAAAGCAAGATCATTCACTCCACGGGCACTGATGCAGAGCCGGGGCCAGAGATGTGTTTCTGGTCTGTAAACTCCTGCAGAACAAAGACAACTCGAGAGAGACGTGTGCAACTTGGCACAACCGGGTGCTCTGTTGGGATGTGAGCCCCACGTGGGAGCTCCCAGGCTGTGCCCTGGTGCATCCCGGAGTGTCCACAAAGTGGCATGGACTCCCAAACATGGCTGTTTTGGGAGATGTGGTGTTGTCACAAAGCCGCTCTTAGCATATCCATTCCCATCGGGTGTCCCTGTGGTCAAGTACAAGGCGTGAACATCACGCCCTGGCTCTCATGAAGGGCCCTTCAGTTGAGGTCTGTGGGCAGAGTGGTGCCCAAGTGAACCAGGAACAACACCACCCTGTGAGCCCTAACGAAAGAGGGGTGTGACTGCATTTCATGTGAATCATCCTCGTCATTTATTTCCTTACCTCCGCCCTGCAGAGGGAATTGAGTGACGAGGACTCCTCCTGCAGAGGCTCGGGGGAAGGTGCAGATGTCCCCTGTCCTTGTGCTGGGGCGCAAGCAACGCCAGCCCAAACATGCGAACTCACGTTGACACCTGACATTTCCCATCTCTGAGCCGAGGGGCCAGTCTGGGTCCTGCGTTTGCTGAGGAATGGACCAGAGCCAGAGCGCACAGCTTTGGACCAGGTTCCTGGATCTTTGTCTCATTCCTGTTTCAACCACCCGCTTTTCATAGCCAGAGAAACGAGGCACTCTTCCCGTAGCAGATCAAGACAGTTGTCTTAGGATGGCTCAGGGGATTGTCCCCAGAGAAGGGGACCCCAACGTTGACTACCTCTATAAAGAGGGGGTGTGGAGACCCCCAGCAAGCCTCGGGGACCGTGGCACCCCTGTAGATAGTCTCCAAGGGGTGTGGTGATGGCTTCCTAGAAGCCGGGGTAGACCAGCTGGCCGAGACTTAGTTGCAGGGCCCAGGGTTCCGGGTTTAACCAGTTCTCCAGCTATTGTACCACATTACTGCTCCACATGGAGCCATTTTTTTTTGCAGCTAAATTCAGAGGACGGGTGAGAGGCTGGGCAGCCTGAAACAGACAGGGCCAGTCAGCTTGGCCAGATACAGCCAGCCTCCCGCTGGTGGCGAGCCTGTGTGTCACACAGCAGCGGCTGGTCTGATGCGCCCCACCCCTGTGACATCCATCCAGGATAGCATCTTCTACTTAGACTTCTACTCAGGAGGACAAAACAATAACATTTTAAAATAGAAAGTTAAGTCTAATCTGTGGACAGAGCTCGTCATTATCACCATGGCTCGGTGAGTATTAGATGCTGGTAACAGGGACTGGCTGAGGGACAGAGTCACACTCTGCGTCACCACCACCTGGCCAGCTAATCAGCCTCCTCCTGGTTGGACACTTCTGGGTTCTCGCACCAAAGCCTTCACCCAATAGCATTCGAAGAACTGCATCCAAGGCCCCAGACGACAGAACTGGACTAGAATCATACATCCTGGCGAGAATGTGTCTGTTTGGTCATTTACGTCTGTCCTTTATGTCTTCTGTTCTGTTTTCATCAAATACCAAGGGGTGTAGGTAGACACATGCCTTACTTCATGCCATTGTCACCACAGACCACTCAAGGCCCCTGCCTTACAGCGTTTCTCCTGTCCTCACCCCGTCACCACGGCACCCGGCCCCGTTCTGGCCGATCTGGCACAGGTCCCGGGCGCCTCCCTTCCTGACACTGAGGACACTGATGATGTTCAGATGTGTGTGTCTCATGTTCCCAAACGTGATTTGCTCTGGGTCACGTCGCAGTTCCCAGTTTTTCTCCTCACCCTGTTGGTTCATTTCTCCAGCAGTTTCAGCTGAGGTGTCCTGGCTCACCAGCACGCCCCGCCCGACAGCCCAGAGACACCTGGGTGCACCGTCTCCTGCTAATTGCTCAGTCCCTGAGGTTCAGGGGCCCTAGAGGTGTCTTCCGAGCAGAGAACAGGCTGGGCACAGCCACGTGTCTGGTTTTTGTTCTTTTTAATATTAAAGCAAATGTCTCTCTCTCACACACACAGTTCTTTCTAAAGCCTTGAAGTTCAGCAGAAATAAAGCAAACGTCTCACACACACACACACACACACACACACACACACACACACACACACAGTTCTTTCTAAAGTCTTGAAGTTCAGTGGAAAATTTGAAATATTCTATTTATAAATCTACTATTTTGTAAAATTTTAAGAGGATGCTTTAATGAGTTAGTGAACTGAATTCCTTCAAATATTTCAAAATGCGCTCATAAGTGTATTTGGCTTTTTTTAAGCCACGCGTGTGCCGCACCGACACGGGACGTTCTCATTGCAGCTCCGATAACCCCCGTGAGCCAATTGGGGACTTACAGGGGTCTCACGTTCTCCTAGACGTTCCGATCTGGCTTCTACTCAGGTAACTCATTTCATACTTTCCAACTGAAAATTGTGATCTAAAATTAATTTCTGAACTCCCTGTTTTACCTAGAGTCACAAGGCTAACCTCTTACCTAATGTGACAAATTATCTTAAATATTTAAATACTTTACATACAAATATTTCCCAATAGTTAGGCTTCACATACACAAAATAGTAGTAAACAGGCCCAATTTCCTCTACTGTCTATGTTTAATGATTCATTTCACTGGATTTGAGACTCACTGAGGAAATAATTTTACTCTCTGCAGCCAAGTGAGGTTTCAGTCCCAAATGAGTTTCGTCACCCCAAAATAATCAGAATGCTGTCCTGACCAAGCCAAGGTTGCTTGAAAATTTTGGGGGGCTGGAGAACGGGTGATCTGGAGCTCCCAAACACCTGGGTGATTGTTCTCATCACCCTGATGACCGCGTTCTGGATTTTTCTAGAATGCCCATGAGGTGCCCCAAGTCCACACCCTTCAAATGAGGGCTTCTGTCACCCACAGATTAGTTCATTTCAGCCTGAGTCTGGACCCAACTGCCCTTTCCCTTCCATGCTGGTTCTCCCCTTTCCAGCTTCAGCTGACCTACCAACCCCTCTGCCTGGTCTGAACTCTTCCCAGCTTGGGCAACACCCCTTCAGATATTGGGCAGGCACTCCCTTGGACCCCACTGCTTCTCTGGTTCCCAGCTTGCTTTCTCTTTAAGTGCCTGAGCTAGTCCCGAAAACACATCCCCGGGAGCCTCCACACCCGACATGTCCCCAGCCCAGGGGTTCCCACGGAGACCGCCAGTGTTCTGTCGTAAGTGTGTCTGTCATTCTGTCACGTCCAAAGGGGAACCAGAGTCGCCCAGGGAAGTACCTGCAACTATCTCTATGTGCTGTCATTAATTACACTTCCTACAACCCTTAGATAATCATGCATGTCAATAAATTTTCTCAAACACTAAGTGGTGATTCTGCTAATGGGTAGTGTTTGCGTCTGTCGGAGTCCTCATAGGCATGAAATGAAAGCATACACAAAATACCATTGCACTAAAATGTCTCATTAACTCTCTCCACCTGTTCTGATCCACTGTTTCAGGCCCCCCAGGGACGGTGAGGGGGGCCGTCAGCACTGAAACCAGGGAAATCCCAGGCAGGCCAGGAAGAGTCTCTCACCCTGTCATGGTTAGATGCAACTCATTCCAAAACTTTGATTTATTGGCAGGAATTCATTTCATCATTATTTCTTTTTAAAATATTTTCTTTTTATTTATTTGGGGGGGGGAAGGGAGGGAAAGAGAGGGGGAGAGAAATATCAATTGGTTGCCTCTCACATGCCCCCAACTGGGGGCCTGGCCTGCAACCCAGGCATGTGCCCTGACTGGGAATTGAACCAGCGACCTTTCAGTTTGCAGGCCAGCGCTCAATCCACTGAGCCACACCTGCCAGGGCTCATCATTATTTCTAATTTTGACTTTAAGACTGTTTTTATAAGCAGCCATATGATTAATAGAAGAAATGAAATCGCCATGAATAAACACCCACTACTCATTAAAATAAGTGGAATGTTATACATGTTCTCCCTTTTTATCTTTTAAGAATTAACATTTCAATAAACCACAACTGTTGTCCTTATGTAGTTGTTGCTCAAGATTGTTGCAGCTGGTAGAAGCTGTGAAAGTTTGAACAAAGACCCACAAATCCTTGCACACTCCTCTCAGCAGAAGGGGCCCCCCTCCCTCCGTCCCCTTATGTCTGGGGTGACCTTACTGACTTACTCACACCCAATAGATTAAGGAGGACAGAACCCTGCATGGCATCTGAGGCTACGTGAGAGAAGCATTGGCCTCCATGTCTCACAGGAACAAATGCACTGGAGCCCGAGCCACCCGGTGAGCAGCCCGCTGTCCCTGAGGTGCCCACATTGTGAGGGAGCCCACGCTGCAAGGTCCGTCTCCAGCTGCGGTCCCAGCCAATGGTGGACGCTGGCGGGGGGGGCAATTCCAGCCCAGTCTCGACTCCTCCCGGGGCGGGGGCACACTTCACAGGGCACAGACGGACAGTTCCAAGTTGCTCTGTCTGAATTCCTGACCCTTAGAAGCCCCGGGTAAAGTAAAACGGTTTTTCCCACCAGGAAGTATTGGGGTGCTTAGTAACTGGAAAAGATTTAAAATTTCTAAACACATTGAAATGAGTATGGATTTACAGAAAAGTGGCAAAATCGGCACAGAAAGCCACGTGTGTCCGTTAGCCAGTCTCCCCCGAGGGTTTCATGCTGTGGAAGTACAGCCCAGTCTCAAATCAGTGAGGGACGTGAGCACGGCACAGACCCGGTTCCCGTGCGCTTCTCTGTCGCACTTCACATCCCGGGACAGCCTGTTCTCTCCACATAGGAGGCTTCCAGCTGCCCTTCTACCCCCCTCCCTGGAATCCCCCTGCCCCGGCCGATCTCTCCCCCTTCACTGGGACCATGTCTGAGGGCTGGCGTAGTCGCCACCTCCACCACGTACCTGGCAGAGCGCGGGCCCTCCTCAGTGTTCCCACGGCACCTGTGCACATCCCGTCTGTTCCCCCGACACCGTCTGACCCTTACGTCTGCATATCTGTTCCTTCCACCATCACTACGTGGGGGCCTCAGGGGCTGGGGGCGGCGTTGTGTTCCATTCATCTCTGAGCCCCCACCTCCCAGCTGACATAACCCACGGCGTAGAATATGCACCAAGTAAGTCTGTTTCTTTCTTTTTTCTTTTATTGATTAAGCTATTACAATTGTCCCATTACACCCCCCTTTATTCCCCTTCACCCCGCATAACACCTCCCTCCGACTTTCCCCCCCTTTAGTTCTTGTCCATGGGTCATACACCTAAGTTCTTTGGCTTCTACTTTTCCCATACTATTCTTAACCTCCCCCTGTCTGTTTTCTACCTACCGCTTATGCTACTTATTCTCTGCACCTTTTCCTCCTCTCTCCCCTTCCTACTCCCCTGTTGATAACTCTCCATGCCTTATATAAATCCCTTTAACATTTCATATAATAAAGGCTGGGTGATGATGAACTCCTTGAACTTAACCTTATCTGAAAGCACTTTATCTGCCCTTCCATTCTAAATGAAAGTTTTGCTGGATAGAGTAATCTTGGATGTAGGTCCTTGCCTTTCATGACTTGATAAACTTCTTTCCAGCCCCTTCTTGCCTGTAAGGTCTCTTTTGAGAAATCAGCTGACAGTCTCATGGGAACTCTTTTGTAGCTGATTGTCTCCTTTTCTCTTGCTGCTTCTAAGATTCTCTCCCTATTTTTAATCTTGGGTAATGTAATTATGATGTGCCTTGGTGTGCTCCTCTTTGGGTCCAACTTCTTCGGGACTCTCTGAGCTTCCTGGACTTCTGGGAAGTCTATTTCCTTTGCCAGATTGGGGAAGTTCTCTTTCATTATTTGTTCAAATAAGTTTTCAATCCCTCGGTTTTCCTCTTCTCCTTCTGGTACCCCTATGATTCGGATGTTGGAATGTTTAGAGATGTCCTGGAGGTTCCTAAGCCTCTCCTCATTTTTTTGAATTCTTGTTTCTTCATTCTTTTCTAGTTGAATGTTTTTTTCTTCCTTCTGGTCCACACCGTTGATTTGAGTCCCAGTTTCCTTCCCATCACTATTGGTTCCCTGCACATTTCCTCTCATTTCCTTTAGCGTATCCTTCATTTTTCATCTAATTTGTGACCAAATTCAACCAATTCTGTGAGCATCCTGATTACCAGTGTTTTGAACTGGGCATCTGATAGGTTGGCTATTTCTTTGTGGCTTAGTTGTATTTTTTTTGGAGTTTTGATCTGCTCTTTGGTTTGGGCCATTTTTTTTTCTCTTGGTACACCTGTTACATATAAGGGGGCAGAGCCTTAGGTGTTCACCAGGGCAGGGCCACCCACATCGTTGTGTTGTGATGCTGCCTATGGGGGCAGGGCCTGAGAGGGAACAACGGTGCTTGTTCTGCTTGCTTCCTACAAGCAAATTGGGCCCTTCTGGTACTGATTCCCAGGTAGGTGGGTTTGTGGATATTATAGGACTCTGTGGGTCTCTCCAACAAACTCCCCTGTGAGGCCGGGAGTTATTCTTGCTGCTGCCTCAACCCCCACAGGTGTTTTCAATCAGTGGTTTGAGGCTTTATTTCCTCTCACTGGGACCCTGGGCTGTGCAGTCCGCTCTACTGGTAACTTTTTCTAGTGGTTTATCTGCATGAGAATGTGGGACCATCCGCTCCACCGGCCTTGGTCCCACTGGGTCCGGGTTCACCAGCCGCGGTCCCCCAGCCTGTTGCAGTGTTGTACGCAGGGCTTCACAAACCACTGTCTGGCTGCACGCCCAGCTCCACCCCGCTTACTGGTCTGGATGAACGTGTCTTTAACTCCTTGGTTGTTGGACTTCCATACAGTTTGATTTTCTGTCAGTTCTGGTTGTTTTTTGTTTTTAAATCATTGTTTTCCATCTTTTGGTTGTACAAGAAGGCACAGTGTGTCTACCTACACCTCCAGCTTGACCAGAAGTCCCCAATCTGTTTCTAATTTATTTCAAAGAGAGACAAGTGGGCTCTTAGAGGAAACCATGCAAATCAACACATCCTTCTCCACAGACCTCACAAGGCTAGCAGCCTGCACCGGACTCAGAACCCAGGAAGAAAGCTGTGTTCCTGACTCAAGTCACTCGTGAACAGCTAGCCTTTAAGCCACTAGCGTGATTAGGTCAAAGAAGATACTAGGAAAAAGAAAAAGCAACTTTACATTTACCCAAAACAAAGTGTGCTCATATCTCACAGCCCAAGGCAATTAGAATTCAGAGCTGATTTAGCCAAGTAGACGAGGCGTTTAGACATGATGGAGTTATTCATACCAAGTGACGCTGACTCTCTCTCTACCTGGACATGGAACATGACATCCTTGACAAGTAGAAAAACATGTTCTGAGCTTTACTTCCAAAGAGGCACAATATCAACTTGAAAAAATTATTTGCTTGTACAACCCAAGGGGAACATAGACCAGGAAAAAGAAGGCTGTGTGAAGAGAGAAATTCCATCTGGCTTTGAAAAGCTACCTGTTTTTTGGTTGCTTAAGCAAAGCGGAGGAGGAAGAAGGAAAGCATATCGGGAGGGAGGGGAGGGGGAGGGGAAGGGGAAGGGAGGGAGGAGCGGGGAGATCTATTCAGGGAGTACCTTCCTGATGAAAGCAGAGAAGGACATTCTCCTGGGCACAGTAATTATATGAAACTCATTGTCTTTCATCGATGTCACTAAAATTAGAAAGAGACTCGGGGGAGTTTAAATAAATACGTGGATAATAGCCAGGAAATTTAAATTACTTTAAGTCCAAGTACTTTATAGGAATTTCACAAAAGCTCCTTCAACACTTCTTGGTTTCCGGGGCAGCCGGCTCGAATTCCATGGCAGCCCTCTCCTGGGGTTACTGGGTCTGCCTTCCATGATCAGTGTCCTCAGTGTCCCCCTGACACTCATGTCACCTGTCAAGTCAGAGCGTGAGTGATCTTACCTGGAACTGTAAGTGGAAAACGAGGTCGTGCTGGAGTAGGGTGGGCCTGGGTCCAGCGACGGGTGTCCTTGTAAAGAGGGGTGCAGAGGCGCGGAGGGCAAGTCCACACGACGCCTGAGGCAGATACCGGAGAGACTCGGCCACAGGTGGGGGGACCTCAGGTGCTCCCAGGGGCTGGATAGGGATGGAAGAATTCTTCCCTGGACGGCGGGAGGGAGTGTGGGTTGCCCATGTCTGACTGCGGACATCTGGCCTAGAGAACGTGAGAGGGTAAGCACCCGTGCCAGAAGCTGCCCAGCTCACTATGACCTGTGAGAGCAGCTGCTCGAAACTCACACCATACAGTGGTAGAAGTTTCTGGAGACCCAAAGGCCCTGAGGTCGGAAATGGGGACAGCACGTTCCTTTGTCAATTACACTCCCATAGGCCTGCCCTCGGATGCCAGTCAGGAGGAGAAAACATCTCTTTTCGGACCTAAGAGTACTGGGGGTGGGGGTTGCCCTCTCCACGGGAGAATAGGAGCACCTGTGTTTTCAGAGCAGGTCCGTCCTAAACTCTCTTCCCTCTGGGTCCAACCTCACCTGCTGAGAACAGAGATGAGACAGGGGGTGAGGCGACCCCTGCTTGGTTCCCCCGACAGGTCTGGGCCCCATGGAGACTCACAGCTCAGAGACCCGGCCGGGTGGGGTCTGCGTCTGCCAGCAGGAGCGCGGGGAAGGAAGCAGCCGCCCCCCCTCCTGGATGTGTGGGTGGGGCAGGTATAAACAGGGGCGCCAGGTGTGCATGGATCAGGTACACTCCAGTGGGGACACAGGGAACCAGGAGGGAAGGGAGAAGGGGAAAAGAAGATTCTCTCCTCCTGAAGTTATAACAACAAATGAAAACAAATTAGGGACTAAGGTGCTCCGTTCTCCCCCTGGAGCTGCCAGACAAAGGTGACTTAGAACAGAAACTGGGGCAGACGTGCACAAAATGCAGGTGTCAGCAGGCCCGCATGCCTGGGAAGGTGCCGGGAGGGTGAGTCCCACACTCTCTCCTAGCCCTAGGGTCCCCCACTCACGCCAGGATGATGCCCGTCCTCACTCGGCGGTGCCCCGTGTGCCTGTCTGTCCCTGCATCCAAACTGCCCTTCTCATAAGGATACTGGTCATCCTGGGGGAGGGTCACCCTGAGGACCTCATCTCCACTGGATCACATAGGCAGTGACCCCATTTCCAAACAAGGTCACCTTCCGAGGAAGTGGGGGGTTAGAACCCCGACACCATTCTGGAGGACAGCTCAGCCCACAGCAAGTGCTGAACTCTACGTGGCGGTGGACTTCTTTCTCTGCGGCGCTTTCTCTACGCATGACCTTAGACCTACAGCTTCAGAGTGAATGGCGGTCCCCTGAATAGCTAGGCTAACGAACACCTGAGAAGCCAGGGACACTCTGAATACCCAGTGCAAAGAGCAATTTGGTCAGCTTCTCTGCCCCGCCGTCCCTCACTCTGCGAACTGGAGACAACAGGCCGGCCCTGCAGAGTGGTCGTGAAGGTTGGGTGGGATGAGGCGCCTGCAGACGTGTTATCGATTCTGTCCATGCCTTGCGTTTGTCGAGTGTGTGCCAGTCTGTGCCGATGGACCGGCCACTCTGTGTGGGAGACCTCAGCAGGGTGGCGGAAGGTGCAGGCCAGAGCTGTCGCAGCGGCTGACGGGGGCAAAGAACTGGGGCTAAATAATGACTGAGCAGAAATTCGTTTAGCACCGGGGCTGCCGTGAGCACGGCCGACCTGTATCAATGTTTACTTAGTGCACAGGACGGGCCTGCCGCTCAACATCCAGCTGGTGAGAGCAGCCGCCTGCGCAGAACGGTTCCTCGGAGCAAAGCGTAGACATTGCCCAGTGGGCTGCTCGCTCCCTCGGGTGAGTCTGAGACACAAGGTAAAACCAAGCCCCCTAGCCCCCCACCCTGGAGGCAGCTAAGTCTGTGAGCCCCAAGCGCCCGCCGCTCCACGGCCAGGGCCAGCTCCACGAGCTCACGGCTGCGAATTTGGTTGAATTCACTGACGTCGTGAGAGTCGGTGAGTGACACCTTCTCACCGTCATGGGGAGACGCTCAAAACGAGCAAATCTGCAGTATCATCCACACAAGCTGAGGCCACGGGGTCTGAGAGCCACAGCGCCTCATGGTGGGAGGGGAGCGAGTCACACTGTGTGCCAGACCCCTCTGGGGTGCTTCCCGTCCTGGCCGCAGAGATGGGTGCGGGATGGGTACAGGTCTCAACTGCAGCCTGAGGTTCCACAGCTTCCAGACAATAGACAAAGGCCATTTCTGGGCTGGCGGGTGGGGGACCCCAGTAATTCTATGAATAACCGAGGGGCCTGCAGAGGGCAGAGCAGGGTCAAGGCTGGGAGGGCAGGTCAACAGGACCAGACCCCTAAAGGCGTTACATTCCACGCCTGTTTCTTGAAACCGAGAGTCCTGACTGGTATTCCCTTTCACCCCTCAAAACACATATCCTGCTGCTCTGCCATTCTCCGTATAAGTAAATCTTTTCTTGCACGGCTATTTTTTAAAATTCAGTGGTCCAATATTAGTCTATATTTAAAATACAGACTAATTTTAAAACTCATTACTCACTTGAAAACTCAAGACAAATCATTGGATAGTCTCAGCCAGAGCCCAGGTCCAGAAGGTCACGGGCCACCTGTGTCCTCGTCCAGGCCAGACACACAGCCTGCGACGAGGGGGACAGCTCTCTGATGTTCAACCACGCCAGGGTCACAAGCACATCCCTGGGAACTTGAACCACTTGCCTAATCTTCCATAGGATGCATCTGGTGCCTGATGAGCTAAGTGAGGGCTGAGCACCTTCAAGTTCAGGCTTCATCCCCAGCCCCCTCAAGGAAGCCAGCCAGGCCCTGCAGGTGGCCTGCCCTCTGTCACCTGGGAAACACCCCCAACTGGCCCGTGGACACATCTGGGAAACTTCAGAAAGCAGCAATGCCCCTGCCCTTGTGGCCCATAAAAGTGGGGTGTCTCCTAGTTCTCCCACCAGCCAGCCTTCTCTGCTTCTCATTCTTGGCCCTGGACATTGCTGAGGGGGCTTGCCCTGCTTGGAGACCCTGGCCCATGCATCCATCACTGCCACGTTGGGCATCCTTGCTTTCTTCAACATCCAAAACCTTCCCGCAGCGTCTTGGAGTGGGAAGCTCCGCTGCACAGTGGTGAAAGCAGCCCCTCTGCCCCGGGCACAGGGGGTTTTGAGGAAGGGCTGCGTCTCCTGCAGGCGTGAGACAGGGCAAGGGTGAGAGAGAAAAGCGGAGAAGATGCCCCTATTTTAAAGCAGAACATTGTTTCTCCCGAAGAAGCCACACGCTGAGTGGAGAGAGAGGCACACGAACGCAGGCTGAAGATGGGTTTTTGTTGACAGCGAGTCCTTGTAAACGGAAGTCTATTTTTGGACTGCGCTAAAAACAAGGTCCCGCTTTGGGGAGAGGAACGGGGACTGGCTTTGCCCTCTGTCTCCTCTCAGGCGTCTCAGCAGAACGGGGAGCAGGCTCATTTTGTTTGTCTATTCAGGCGCTCAGCTCCCTCCTTCCTTTTGTGGGACTGAAGACTCAAACCTCTGGTCGTGCCCGGGGGCGCGGAGAGAAAGCAGGCAGGTCCCCAGGTTCTCAGAGTGCTGTCCTCCATCACTCGGTCCCACGCCTGGGAAGCTGTCACCTGCGAGACCTCGTCCTCACCACTATTCCCGATACTGGCTAAGGTCTTACCCCAGGCGAGACCCCTGGGAGAAACCACACCAAGGGCACAAGGGGCAGCTCTGTGTACCTCTCCGTCTGCTCCAGGGCCACTCCTGACAGCAAGCAAACACGCAATTGCAGCAGCTTCCTCAGTGGCCTTGTCCACGGCCAGGTCCTAGAGGCTCCGTCACTGTGCAGACCCGTCTCGCTCTGGGAAGCAGGAGGGCGGGTGGGAGCTGAGGGCGATGGGCCCCTCTGAGGGCCTGTGGTTCTGTGAGTCTGGACAGCGGAGGGCCAAGGTGTGGCCAGCGCTTGCTAACTATCTCAGACACAGTCTGTCCTTCCTTCCTGACCCGCAGGGGCTGCACAGTGTGAACTCTCACCTCCGGACTCCCTCTCTTGTCCGACCCTCATTTTCCCAGCATCCTTTGCAGCTAGGGTTCTCACAGGACCCCTGGGTGTAGATCCAACACTCTGTCAGGAGGCTTTGGGGGAAAAGCCCCCAATGACAGGGAGGTCCATTTTTTCTGCTCGCCCCCTTTGCCCTGTGCGTCGCGGTGTCACTTCTGCTCGCTCGTGACCACAGCCAAAGCCAGGAGGGCTGGACACCAGTGGGCAGGCAGAGAGTGGGCAGGGGAGAGGGGCTGCATGGTCCAAGTCGGATTCTTTCTCTGGTAATCGTTTTTCAAAAATCAGACCCCTCGTGTTCACTGCTGACCCATTCATTACAAAGCACAGAGAAGGGAAGAGAAAGCAATGCATCGCCTGTGACCTCACGACACTGACGTTTTTCTTGGTTTACTCTTGACGCCGCAACCTGGAAACAGTCTCCAGTCTCCCCTGCACACTCCAGCCCTCCGATTCCCACATTAGAAAAACCATCCCCTCCAGAAAAACCCAAGAGCTGAATGCCAGCCAGGCCCTTTTGGGCCAGCCTCCTGTGCCTGCCATGTCCCTGGGGGTAGGAGGGGCAGCACCAGGGGCTGGAGGCTGATGGAGCGACAGGATGGGTCACCCAGCTCCTCCGCGCATCCTAGAGCCTGTGCGCACCCTCCCTCTCAGACAGGCACCTGTTTGCTTATCGCTCCTGTTTCCAGCGCAATCTCTCTGGAGAGCGCGGCAGTCTGATGCCAGGCTAATCCAGTCACAACGACAGGCAGCCCTGCAGAAGGGCTGTGAGTCGGGCAGGCTGAGGCCTCTCGGAATAGCAATCAGCGCAGAGGGGGCACTGTTTCAGGGACCCTCCCCGGCCCGGGCCACACAAAGGATGCGGTCTCTGTGCTGATGCAGGAGGCTTAGCCGGCAGCGAGGCGCTAATGAAGAGGCTCGGGTCGGGCCCACGCAGAGAGGAGATCTGACCGAATGCATAAATGAGGACAGGGAAAGAATGGGAAGAATTGCCTTTAGAAATACGTGCCTGCCCACAAACTTAAAGACCTGCTGCTTGACGAAGACACCCGCCCTTCACAGAAGGCGCGGCTGCTGCGACATGGCTGCGCTTGACGAGAGCCTGCAGAAGGCTGCTTTTGTGAGCTTTCTGCGGCGTGTACGCTGTGGAATGTTTAGGTATGCAAATCCAGGCTGAGCAAGGACGGAGGCTGCTTATTTAGCAAAAGCACAGGCAGAGTCACAATGCCCTCGGAATGGCCAGGATGCTTCCACTGGCAATGGGAACGTGCGTGGTAGTGAGACTGGAGTGGGCCAACGCCGCGCCCAGGTAGCGCAAACGCAGCGCCCTCGGCCACGCCATGCTTGTTGGCTTCATTTGCACACGTCATACATAATGAATGGTGAACAATGTTTTATGTCCACTATGCGGCCAAGCGAGTTGGGGTGTGGTATCAGAGGGGGGACAAGTTATCTAGACATGGGTGGTGCCCCCCCAGCCCAGAACACAGATTCCAGCGCCAAAGCCCGTGAGTTCAAATCCTAGCGTGGTAGCCGCTAGCAACGCAAACATGAACGTGTTTCTTTGTCCTACCCCCCCCCCCCCGCCCTGTCTTCCGTGATGTGGGACCCTCGGGAAGAGGCTGAACCACACCACGGACCCTGTGTCCCAACGGGGCTCTGACCCAGAAAACTGCTCTTCCCTCCCTGCCGCTGGAGGCCTGGGGGAGCTGAGGCTTGGGCCACAAGCTGTCAGCGCCTGTTTTTGTCCTTACTCCCTGGTTGGCACTTTTGGGACCACAGAGAAAGCAAGAAGGCTCCCAGACCAATGGCACAGGATGCCGTGCTCCTGGTGGGCCCGCCTCTTGCTTCCCCCGGCCCCGGCCCCCATCAGGGCATAGGAGAGCCTCCCGCTTCTCCCCTGTGAGCATCGGATGTCTCCATCGCGCCTCTGCCTCTACCCAACACAGACGGTGGGGCTCCTGGGGAGAGAAACCTCGGGAGAAGTGATCCGTGTCTGTTCTCATTTGGGAGGTCTTCATTTGCTCCCACATATAGCAGGACTCACTTCATGAGGCTGTGAGGATTTGATAAATCAAGGAGCCTGGTGGCTGAGGGCTAGGCCCAGCACCTGGCGGGCGCCAGCTGCTTGTATTCTGGGGTCTCCTAAGCCCTCGACCCTCTTTGACAAGAGCCAGCAAGATTGGTCCCGTTTTTCTCTCTGACCCCTGCCCCGAGGCAACAAACTGAGACCCCAGTTCCTGCCGGAAAGAGGAAAGGAGAAAGGGAAACCAAACAACAGGAAGTTAAGACCCCAGAGCTTTATTTCACCACCTATGAGCGCCACGCCGGGGACAGCCCTGTCCCTTGTGCGTACCTCATTGCCCTCAACACCCGACCCAACAGGCACGCGGCCATGGCCTCCATCTGCATTTATGGAACCAGGGAGTGCGTTTCCGTTGAGGACACGCGCAGGAAGAGAGCAGCTTCGCGCGGTGGGGGGCTCTTTTGCTGTGATCATTTCATTTTTCTCATGATGCTGACCTGCACAGAGAAACTTACATTCTCCCAAATGGATATTTTTGGCCCAAGGGAAGGTAATGTCTGTCGCTTCCCTCTGTGCACGTCGGAAATGGAGAGCGATGAAGCGTGCCCTGAGACAGGCCACGGCAAACGCTTCTAGACGTCCAGGAGAGGAGGGGCGGGGAGGTGTGTCCTCGGCGCATAACGCGGAAAGAGGGGCTGGGGTTGGCACACTTCCACAGCGACAGGGCTGATATCCGTCATGTCTTCCTCATAATGTCACGATCGCCCGACCCTGCATTTCTGATTGATTTGCGTGTCTTTTGATATATTCGGCCTGGCAACTTAGGTGAAAAGTAAGGGGTTGGACTGGCTCCCAGGAGCCCCGGGAGAGCCCGGGAAGGGGAGACGTCCACCTTCGAAAACAGCACATCAAAGACGTAGGTCACTAATCAGTGTGCCCTCGATAAATTCAAACACCTTTTTCGAAGTGTTTCTGAGGCATTCTCAGAGGATGCAGCGCCAGATCGATTTTTGATGAGAATGCCTTACGGGTGTCCAGTCTGCTCGCAGACCACTGCCGGGACCTCCTGGCCCCACACGGATGGGAGTGACCACTCCAGACAGACCACAGCCAGCCCCAGTCAGCCCCGTTTTCCCACGTGCAGCCCCGAAGGAGGGGTCGTCGGGGGGTGTGAGGGTCTGGTGTCTGGTACAACCCGTAAGAACCCTCGCAGGGCAGTGTCCGGGTTGAGAGAGGGAGGGGAGGGCGGTAAGTCCCGGAAAGGCAAAGGGGGGACCTGAATACCCGCCGCCGTCTGCGCCCCCACCCTGCAGTCATTGGAACCCACATTAGAAAGACATTATTCACCCACAATTTCTAAAATAAAATGCTCTGCAGCAAGAGAAAGAAACACCAAAAAGTTAGAAATAACCACATTTCCCACCAGAGGAAAGAGAAATAACAATACAGACATTTTTTGAAAAACAAGTAGAGAATATTATGATTTATATATAAAAATGTTTCAAAGACCATGTTGCTGGTTCTTTCCCTTTATTTCATGTACATGGAGTTCAGCCGTCTTTAAGTGCAACATCCGGGAACCCCCAGGGCCTGCGCACCTGGCGGCAGCCACAGACCACGTTCTAGCACCACCCCCACCTGCCCCGCACAGCTGACCCTCCGCGGAGGGCGGAGGGCAGAGGGCGGTGGTCTGTGGTCTCAGCCAGTCCTTGCAGCCGACTGGCATCTTGCACATCGATGTTTCTCTCCCTCTCTTTCTCCCTCCCTTTCCTTCTCTCTAAAAACAATAACATATTTTTTAAAAAAACTAAAGGAGTTCATCATCACCAAACCATTTACATGAACTGTTAAAGGGACTTATTTAAGAAAAAAAATACAAACCATACAATGGCAAAAAATACGTAACTATCAACAACTGAATCTAAAAAACAGGCTAAGCAAACAAGAAGAACAGAGACAGAATCATGGATACGGGGAGTGTTTTGACGGTTGCCAGATGGAGGGGGGTGTGGGGGCGTGGGTGAAGAGGGGAGGGGATTAAGAAGTGCAAACAGTTACAGAGTGGCCATGGGGATGCAAAGTACAGCATAGGAAATGGAGCAGCCAAGAAACTTACACGGAGGACCCATGGACACAAACAATGGTGGGGGGATGGCCTGAGGGAGTGGGGGTGCTGGGTGGAGGAGGGCAAAAGGGGAAAAATCAGGACAACTGTAATAGGAAAAATCAATTAAAAGTAATTTAAAAAAGAAAGAAAGAAGAATTTCCAGGCTTGCAGTGGGGCCAGACCACGCAGGAGAGCGGCACTGGAGAGCAAGACCTGGTCCAGAGCGATGTGACTCAGCGCGCAGGCTCGTCCTGCGCTGTGCGTAAGCCCCGGTGCCTTGGCCTTGCAGGGTCAGCCACCTGCGGATCCCAAGACCCACCTTCAGGGAGTCGCCGCAAGCCAGGGAGCTGGTTTGCAGAGAAAGAGGGAGAGCTGTGTGTGTGCAGGGTGAGTCTTGCATTCATTGACATTTCAAGGCAGAGCCCCCGTATTTCTGTCCACAGAGCTCTCTGGCTCAGAGGGCTCCTGGGGGGAAGCTCAGAGGGGCCGTTTACTTACTTGTGCACTCAGGTTCCATGGCTCGCAGCGAGGGGCGTACTTCAGGCCAGAAGTCACCTGGCTCAACAAAACGGAGATCAGTCCGTCCCTTTCCAATGAAGCTTCAAACTCACAGGAGGAGTTGTGGGCGGGGGCTGGGGCGTGAGTGTGTGAGGCCACCACAGCCCAGCGAGGCTCCGCCCACCCCCGTGGTCCCTGGGGAGCTGCCAACAGAACTCTCGGTATAGGAGTCCGGATTTCTTTTCTTTGAAATGAACCATTCATTACCCATGAGGAGTGAGCGACGCTAGACTGTGGCATTATCAGAAGTGAGAGACGGTAACTTCGAAGGCCTAGAACTATTGGGTCCTGGGAAAGCTCGCGCGGCATAGAAGTATTCTCATATGATGATGACGATCCCAGTAATAGAACACTGGGTGTGTTTCAGCCGGTTCTCTGGTCAACCGTGTCACAAGGGCCATCAGCAACACAGCAGGATGAGTTTCCTAGGGCCTCCCTGACCCCGTCTGCTCCCCCAGGTTCCGCGGGGCGTGACTCACAGCTGCCGAGACCCGCAAGCCAGCTGAGTGTCCGCTGACAGATAAAGAAAAGGTGGTGCGTGCACACAATGGAGCATTCTTCAGCCACAAAAGAAAAAAGAAAAACTGATTTTAAACATTAGACAATCTTCCTGATGCCCTGTGGGCTCTGCTCTAAGTCCCTCACCAAGGTTGACTATCTGGCCTTCTGCAGCAAGGAAGACTTGGCTACCATTCCCATTTTGTTCGATGGAGAAACAGTGGCTTGGACAAGCCACTCAACCTGCTGATGTCCCCTTGGGGCATCCGCCTGGTGGGGTGGCTGCCTCCTGCCTTCCTCGCCCCTGCATCTGTCACAGCATGGTGCTTCGTGCCCGCGGGCGCCTTTCACGTGCAGTCGCCAGCGAAATGGAACGGCCTCTAGCCGTGTTCTCTCGTATTTTCTGCCACTTCCCTAAAGACTCCCAGGTTCCAGCAATGTCTCTGGGCCCCAGACCACGCTCTGGGGGGCAGGGGACCCTGAACACCAGGCAGCACATCGCCAAGCCTGCGTGCCGTTTGCCGATCCCAGGACAGCCCTTTGGAGCCGCAGCTGCAGGTCCTGCAGGGCAGGGGTGCTCGCCCCTGCGAGTCACTGGGCAGAGCTTCCAGATCCTCTCTGTCTGGGCCGAGGGGGGAGTGGGTGTCACCTGTGGGCAATAAAACGGCAACAAACTCACAACTATCAACAACGGGATCCAAAAAACAAACATTAAAAGTAAGCAAACAACTAGAACAAGAACAGAATCACAGAAACAGAGATCACGTGGCGGGTTATCAGCAGGGACAGGAAGGGAGGAGAATGGGGAAAAGGAACAGGGAATAAGAAGCATAAATGGTAGGTATAAAACAGCCAGGGGGAGGTTAAGAATAGGGTAGGAAATGGAGAAGCTGAAGAACTGACAAGTACAAGCCATGGACATGATCTAAAGGCGGGCAATGCTGGTGGGAAGGGCATACAGGGTGGAGGGGGTAACAGGGGAAAAATTGGGACAACTATAATAGCATAATCAATAAAACATACTTATAATTTATGTATTCAAGCTAGATTCCCAAGCACACAGACTAAAATCAACACCTTGACTTCATTCACCCCAAAATCATTTATTCATCCCAGCAGCTCTGTTCATAATAGCGAAAAATAATGTAAAAAAAAAATCTGGGTACATCCTAAACATCCACCACCCAGGAAAATGGATCAGCTGTTGGATCATCACAAAATGCAACACAGCACAAAGGGAAACACATGACCTCCAGCAACTCTCAACAAGACGGACAACACGTAGGAACACGCCGGTGACTGGAACGAGCAAGGCCGGGCTCCAGAAGACCGACAAGCTCAGGAGCCAAGCCAGTTAAATGGACATGAAGGTGCCCATACAAAATGAGGAGGGGAGGAAGGAAGGGGAAGGAGGGAGGGAAAAAACTCCCTATGACCATCAACTGTCCTGGGGTATAGGCGCTTCCCAAAGACAGACTTGTGTGCACAGACAGCCTGAGAAAGTGTTAAAAGTATGAAGAGAAGGTATGAGGAAGAATTGGAGAGAGATGGGACATGTCTACATTCCCCTCGTAGAAAGAAGCCTGTGTTGTGGCTTTGTCACCTGGCCTTGCCTTGGCAGTAGCAAGGAGCCTTTGATTTCCAAAGGACTCTCGACATGCATGTTGGGGTTTTCCCCTAGAGGAGGGTTCCGGTGTGGATGGGGAGGGGTGCCATGAGAGGGAGGCCGCTGCTGTGGCTCCTCCCAACTTCTCTCCAGCACCTGAGAATGTGGAAGGGGTGCGGCCCAGCCCCAGGTCCCTCTGCACAGGTCTCCGTCTCCTGCTTGGCTGAAAGAAGAGGAGCCGGGTGTCTGAGTGGACCGCATGGACCTAGGCTGGAGCCCTGGGAAGTGGCAGCCACAGTGGACTGAGCGCCAGAGATCTCCTCAGCTCTGGCGGATGGCGCCACCAGGTGCGAGGGAACCCACAGACGGCCCTCCACACCACCAGCCTGGACTTCCCATGGCCCGCCCCCGGCCCGCCCCGGTGGAAGCTGGGCCAACTGGGCCACATGTGGAAACAGAAATGAGTGTGGTGTGTGCACGTGGGGTGTGCATTAGAACTGGTTTCCACTTACGAGTAAAGTACTTGGAAAGTATAATAAACAGAATACCCCGCGCCCCCCAAACGTCTGTCCTCTGATCCCCAGAGCCTCTGAACAGGCGGCCTCCATGGAAAAAAGACGGTGTGACAGTGTGATTGAGGGTCCAAACCTTGAGACGGGAGTGTGTGGTCGACTGTCTAGGTGGTGTCTGTTGAGCTCTGGCTCAAAGCAGAAGAGACACAGCTGCGGAGGCCGGAGCCAAAGCAGAAGAGGGACTTGGTGTGTCACCGCTGGTGTGAAGGTGAACAGGCAGGACCGCACCTGGCCCGAAAGAGGCAAGGGAAATGGGGACCCAGCCCTCCGGCCTCAAGGAACCACATTCTGCCAACAACCTGACAGAGCTCAGGGTTGGAGCCCCTCCCAGAGCCGCCAGGGAAGGTCCTGGACCAGCACCAGGGAAGCGGAGAGGGCAGGGGACTTCTGACCCGCAGACAGGAGGCAGACAGGGATACTGTGTGGGTGGTGAGGGTCACAGCAGAGATGGGAAGCCAACTGCACAGGGACACCCCCAAGCGTGATGATGGCCACCCAGAGCTTGATGAGGGAGGGAGCGAGCTGACCCTCCCAAGAGGGCACGTGACCAACCGGGAAACACTTTGTGGACTTCATGTTATTGCAACCCATGTGCATGCCGGGCCTGCAGAGAACTTTCTGGAAAGCCCTGAGTTCTCCTGAAGGACGCTGGAGACAGCAGCTCCTGATCCCTGCTAGAGATGGACGCTGATAGGGAGGAGGGGGAGCTCAGTGGGCAGAGTGCTGGGAAAATCACCCCCTCCCGCCTCCTCTTTCTTTGTCGGGATTTACAAACGAAGGTATTCATTGAGTTCAACCACCGCTATGTCTTTGGGAAAAAATCTCGTTTTCATTGCTTAACTAGGAAATAAAAAAAAAATCAATCTACATGACAAGGGCATTTTTAAAGTCTAATTTACCGAAATTATATAAAACATGTAGAAAGTCATTTTTTCCTCCTAGTATGGATCTTAGTTCTATTTATATGCAAATGTCGGCGGCCAGAGCCTATTGCATGTTTCACAGGTTTGAAATAGCGCCTATTTCGTAAGCCCCAGATTAATGAAGTCCTGATAAAAGACGGGGGGCCTTTTAGAGAGTCGATTTAGAAGATACATTCCTGAAAGCACATTTTCTAACAGGTATTTCTTTCCGTGGCATAGCGCCGCCATGAGTAATTTTTAGATGTAATCTATTCTGGTTTTTTCCACATTACTGTATGAACGTGTTGATCCTTTAAGAAAAACAAATGTTAAATTGAAAAAAATAAACACCAGCCTCACAGCCGCCAACCCAAGCCGCCCACGCCCTGCCTCTGTGTGGCGTTTTCTTGAGTGGCAGTCACGAAGTGACTGGGTTCTGTTCAGGGTTTGTCTTAGCTCCTCCACACTTCCCTGGGTGCTCTGGGGTTCCCCGAGTGTGACCTGTGCTTAGGTTCCCCACGGGAGAGGAGCATGTAGTGAGAATGAAACAGATTTTCTGTTTTCAATCCACAGACACATAAGAAGTGGTACTGTGCTTGGGGATGGCGCAGAAAGAAATTTTTCCATGGTTCTACTTTCCATTCCGATGGCAGAGCTCCCTGTCAGCATCCCTGTGGGAGGGGATCCGCTGCCCTGCCCAGACAGAAACGGTAGGCATTCTGCAGGAAAAATCGTCTTCCGTGAAATCGGTCCCTGGTGTCAGAAAGGTTGGGGACTGCTGCTTTACGATTATAGAGCAAAGTCCCTGCCTCCTTGCTCCCTGCCAGCCAGGGCCGGTCTTTAATCCTGCAGACGTCCACCTGCGGCCCACGGTCCATTCCAGGTGCTGCACGTAGCGCTTTCCCCAGGTAGACTGAGTCCCTCACCTGCTACAAATCTCTAAGCTTCCTGTGGTCCTTCCAGCTTCTCCCTTCCTCCTCATTGTTGGCCACGGTCTGCTGTGCAGGGGTGGGGTGACGCTGATAACTCTGGCCAGCTCTGCCTTAAGCCCTTACGTCAACCTTCCACCCTGACTACCAGAGGGCCCTTTGGCTCTGGATGGTTGTTTATCCACAGGCTCCAAGGACGAGGGGGCGGACATCCTTGGGAGCCGTCCTGCTGTCTACAACCCGGGAGCTGCCTTGGCTGCAAAAGAGTCCCTGTGGTTCCAATGAGGCGTGAACCACACGGACTTGTCCCTGAGAGACACACTGCTCGGGGTCCAGGGCCAGGCCAACGGGAGGAGGACTGGCCCTGGGCTCTGGCATCCCAGGGGTTCCGGCACCCACCAAGGTTGAGAACCACCAGTGTGGTGTGGTCTGGGCTGCTCCCCAGAGCCCCTGGGGGCCCTCCCCGCTCCAGCCTCAGGCCTGCCCCTCAAAGCTTCCCTCAACGCCCAGGGAGCTATCGTCCGAGGGGCTGGGGACAGAGCCCAGGACAAAGCAGCAAGTCTTTGCTCTCAGGGAATAGTTGCCGCCTGCACACCTGTTAACAAGCCCTTCCTGTTGGGTGTTGCAATAAACAGTTGAGATGTCAAGCAGCGCATAACTCCTCTATCACTTTTACAATCTTTAAAACTGGAACCTCACATAGGAGATAGGACGATCATCCTTCGTTTTCCAGGTGAGGAAACTGAGGCACAGGGAAGCGCGTGTGATTTCCAGCAAGGACAGAAACCCAGGCAGTCCGACTTCAGAGCCGACGCACGCTGTCTGCATGTGACGCCCACAACACGTATGCAAAGGACAGTCATAATGATGAAAAAAAGCCACACTTCCTTGCCACGTATGGACACTTCCTCGGTGACAGGCACTAGGCTAAGGCCATCATCCTCATAGCAACCTCCTGCATGATTGCCATTTCTCTGAAGAACATCGGGGCACAGAGAATTCATGCGACTTATCCAAAGTCACACAGCTAGAGGGTGACAGTGCAGCGCCTGCTGCCCAGACCGCACCGGATGCCAGAACCTTCCCCCAGTGCGCACTTGTCTCTTCTCTCTGCCAGCATCTCCCGGATACAGAGCGGCCCCAGACGCCCAGGCCAGCCCAGGCACCATAGCCCTGGCCCAGACCCCTGCTTGAGAATGGCCTCGCCGATGGGAAGGAGAAACAGAGGGACCACTACCAGCCACCCGCCAGGCCCTGGAAGTGCTTCACGTGCACACACACATGCACACACGGGAGTTTCAGCGGAGATCCAACTTAGAGCACCAGACGCCAGACTCGGCTCCACCCCGGCGTCCCTGCTGCCTGATGCCTCCCTGTCCATCAGCAGACGTGTGGGTCATTTTCTCCCCGTCCCTGCTTCTGAAACTCCTGCTGTGATGGAGAGCTCGTGAGAGATTTCCCCACGGCCTTTGCGTGGGCGCCTCTCCCGGAATGTTAAGTAGCCCATTCCTGACATTTGCCCTGGCACTGAGTTTTTAAAGATCCCTGACATTTATTGACAGACAGTAATTAGTCTGGAGAAGCTGGCTTCTGCTGAAGGCTGCCTTCTGAGTCTTCATCCCCTCCCCTCTCCCTCTACCGCCTCACCTACAGGAAGGCAGACTCTTTCTCAAGCACACTCTGGGCCACGCGGGGGAAGGGCTGCACGCGGTCCTCGTCCTCCAAAGCCGGTCTTGAGGGCGTGACCTGGGAGAAGAAGGCCCAGGCCCTGGACTCTGAGGCCCCATCACCAGCAAAGCCGAGCTGTGTGCCCAGCACTCCTGAGAAATGGGGTGTCCAAAAATGTGGTGCTTCTTGGCACGAAATTGCTTAATTTCGTGTCCCAATAGGACAGATCTGAGAAAGAAACACAACCCTTTCAACAAACGGGCTGTGAGCGTGGGCATGAATGGGGCGGCCCCGAGGGGGGCCAGGCAGTCTCAGCTCCCCCTCGGGTGTCTCTTGTTTCTGTGGGTCCACTTGAGTCAGTTCCAAGCCTGCCTCTTCAGCAGGGATTCCCCTTAGTCCAGTTCCGACAACGTCTTCCTCTTCGTGGCCCTAGCACATTTTCCTTTGGCTTAGTTAAGCCATTTTCAATGGAATTTATGATGTAACATTGGTTAACAACTATGTACGTGTCCGGCGCACACCTTTATAATCTGATATCTGTGCACTCCATGCGTGCTCACCCCCCAAAGTCTAGTTTCCTTCCTTTACCACATATTGGCCATTTGGGGTTGCAAATGGGAGAAACCCGCTTTGCCTGATGATTATTTTATTTCCCACTTTCTACACAACCCAACTAACTCGACACTTTTTAAAGAACACCTCCAGAGCAGGCAAAAGGCTAATGCATTTTTGTTTTACCTGGACACACTCCTACTTGTGTGCTCACTGCCACCTCCCTTCCGTCCCCGTGTGACTCTTGCACATTATTTTGTTATTGTCCCAGCGTTTCCATTTTATACCTTAGCACAGGTGAGGACCCAGATGGGGGCCAGGGGTTTGTCCCGCACCCCCATCGCCCTGGAGAGGGTGTCGTGTGGGGGGGTCTGAGAAGTAGCAGCCCTGCTGTCTGGCCTGGTCCCCAGGCCCTGTCACTGGGCCAGATGGTGCCACAGGCATCGGCCACATAGCTGCAAAGGAGTCCATGGCCTGCATGCCAGTACTCCATGATCGCGGTTTCTGGAGCCATTACCGTGTGTCGGAACACCTAGCAGAAGGCCGTTTCAAGTGGGCCCGCGAAGCTGTCCTAACGTCGCACCGGAAATGTGGGGCGCAGAGCTTCCTTTCTCCCAGCCTAGGAGGATGCGCCCGGAGGGAGGGGATCGCCCCGCCTTTCAAGGTCGCCCTGGGACCACAATGGTCCATCGTTACATGGCGCCGCTGGGGAGTGACCAGAGCAACGCACTGCGTGTACTGAGACTGTGACGGTGACAGGCTGGGGTGAACCCAAAGCGCCGCCACGCACCGGTTCAAGCCCTGCGGTCGCACACGCTACGACCGGTGAGGCCACTCCCCTCTCTCATCGCATCCCTCTCCCTGGCCAGCGATTGGCTTAGGGGCGGGCACGTGATCACATTCTGACCAATGAGATGGAAGTCCCTGGAAAAGGGTCTCCTGGCTGATAAAAGAGCCACACGGAATACTCCTGGATCGTAAAGGAAGCCCTGGGACTTCAGCGGCCGTCCCCGAACCAGGCCAGGCTTATGAGCAGGAGAGAGGGGCACAGAAACAACGAACTTGACTCTGAGATGCTGTAAATCAACCTGTTCCAGGGCCTCCACCCTAGGACTTCTTGAGGTGCTAGACTTTCCTCATCGTTTAGCTGTTTTGAGTCGTTTTTTGTTGTTGTTTTTTTTTTTTCTGGAAGGATCTTTACTAAGACTCTGCACTATCTTAAAACATAAAAGCCCTTAGCTGGCGGCACATTTGATCTCCAAATCGCCCAGCTGTTAACAGCCATGTGGTTCCTGAGGACATTCGGAGGGTCCTCCTCTTGCTCCCCTTCCCTGCTGTCCCGACCGGCACACGTGCCAGTCACCAGAGGTCTCAGCCCTGCCCACCTGCCCCTCTCTGCACCTGTCCACTCTGGGCGGTGGGTGTCCTGGCCCTGGAGCACACATGAAAGACGCCCGGAGAAGTGCCGGGTCTGCAGGATGTCACAGGAGGCTTCGCAGAGGCGCGGCATGCAGGACTTGGAGGGTGACACCTGCCACAGCGTGAAGGAGAGAAGCAGGCG
The DNA here is from genome assembly GCA_004026765.1 of Micronycteris hirsuta. Taxonomy (NCBI): domain Eukaryota; kingdom Metazoa; phylum Chordata; class Mammalia; order Chiroptera; family Phyllostomidae; genus Micronycteris; species Micronycteris hirsuta. The sequence continues at coordinate 173,655 of PVJI01001516.1, forward strand.
CTGGGCTTCACGCGGCCTGGTCCCCACTTGAGAACCAGTGGCCAGCTTCCTGCTGTTGGAGGAGCGGCTTCCTCCCTGGGAGGAGAAGAATCAGGATTCTTCGTTTTCAACTTAGAGTGTGAACATGTTAAGAGAGGATACACATATTTCACAAATTCAAGCTTTGTCAGCACAGCCAGAGGAGGTCGGAGTTATCAGAAGGACTTCAGGAGGAAAAAGAAAATTTATATTTTTGCGTTATTTGAGCTTTCCTTTTATGTAGGTATGTATGTATTTATAGAGAGTGGAGGGGAGGGAGAAAGAGAGGGAGAGAAACATCAGTGTGCGGTTGCTTCTTGTGCACCCCCTACTGGGGACCCGGCCTGCCACCCAGGCATGTGCCCTGGCTGGGAATTGAACTCGCAACCCTTTGATTCACAGGCTGGCACTCAATCCACTGAGCCACACCAGGCAGGGCTGAGCTTTCCTTTTTGAGATGGGCTCAGGGACTGTCTGGTGTGCTGAGTGGGAAGAAGACATGTGCCTCTGGAGCGGGACAGTCCCGCATCCCCACTGGGAGCCCACCCCAGCCCTGAGCACAGGGGGAGGCGCTGGAGGACCCAGGGGGATAAGGAAGGGCACTCCCCTGCAGGGCCAGTGCTGGGGCAGGAGTTGGATCTTCTCCATGAAAGCTGAAAACCGCATGCACCTCCGGAAGATGAAACGCCTGTTCGGAGCACATAGTTTGGGAAATCAAGGTCCCTGGTGTCTCTGTCAAATGTTTGGCATTGGGTTCAGAGGGAGAAATTCAGGACATGCAAATGTTACCCTCCGCACTTTGATGCATGGGCCCCTCTTCTCTATCGGGCTCAGCCACCACCTCCGGCGTGCGGGGACCCGTGTTCTCCTTGGGGTGGCTAATCACGAGGAAAATGTTTTCTGATGCCACGAATTGACTTCTCCCTCTGGCCTCAGTGTCAGCCACCTTCCTCCTGACACGTGGTCTCCCTGGGAGATGTGAGTCCATTGGTTTTGCACTGACTCTGGGAAGTTTGCAGCTGGAGTTGGAGAGTCAGGGTGTCCTGCGTTGCCAGGTGATGAAAAGGGAATATTGATTTTCCTCCAGAAATAGAAGGGAAGAGAAGGCCCTGAGTTATAGGGAGCACCTCAGAATATTAATCCACTCTCGCAGCCAAGCAAGGGGACTGCAGTGGAAGCAGGAGGCGTCCTACCTCCCAGTGATGACCTCCATCTGCCTTCCTCGTGGGCCACTTCCCAGGCCGCCCCCAGCTCGGCTCTCCGGTGACACCCATGTCAGCAGCGGTTACAGTTCTGACCTCCAGAATGTAAGATAATAAACGTGGTGCCTTCAGCCTATAGAGGTATGACAGCTTGTTCAGTAACAATGGGAACCCAAGCCAGGCATAATGTCGCCAGTTTGCTGCAGTCCCCACTGCTCCCTATTACCACCCACTATCCACTTCTGTTTTCCATTTCCTGTCCAGCTCCTGGAGGCAACAAATGTTCAAACCTCACCTCCAGCCATCTCCCCTTGACACCTTGGCAGCTCTGTGCTTCCTGATGACCAGAGTACTCAGCATATTTCTTTATAGTTTATAGTTCCATTTGGGAACAAAGGGATTCTCAGAAAATTTCTACTAATTGTCCACATTATTATTCTATGTCACACCATTTTAGTATCCTAAAGTATTTCCCAGCATGCCATCCCAGTGTCTCAGCCACCCCCCGGAGCTGCTTTGTTCCGCTTAGGTTTTGCCAAATAATGAATCTTTATGGCCAAGGGTCGGGCTGTTTTCCGAGCAGCTGGCTCACAGAGACGCAGAGGGGAGGAGGTTGTTCACAACGTGACGTGGAGTCCCTGGGGGTCAGGCTGGGCTCCCTTAGCTGGCTGCCTGAGAAGGCTCCTCAGGGGCGGAGGTGGGCAGCAGAGGGCGGCTTTGTTCCCGCTCAAAGGGCAGAGCAGTGGTACATGGAGTCTCCCTGAAGCCACACAGTGAAGCCACCAGAGACAGAAACTCCTCACTCCGCCCAGAGGCATCCCCCTGAGTTCCACGTCTTGTCTCGCTGCTGTGCCGTGGCCCAAACTTGACACTTCTGACGCCCCTCTGGTGTGGCTGGTGCCCACCCACCTAAGCAACTTCCTCCACTGGTCAGATTCTATATGTTACCATCCTAAACGCACAAGCCAACCGAAATGCTACTTAAATAGTAACAGCTTGCACTTTCTCGACTTGAGGGGGAAATAAAATCTCTCTGTGATGAATCTGAAGGTATTATGGGCACCCAGAGACGACTCTGCCTTTGCAGAATCCCAAACCTGGCTTCTCGGGTGTAAAACGCTCACCATGACGGCCTTAATTTTAAATGAGCCTTGCGTGTGATACCCCAAGGACACAGAAGTGCTAGAGGAACCCCGAAGGCCATCTTTCCGTGAGTTTACAACGCAGCTGGTTTCCTCGGCACGCCAGCCACCTCTCCGGAGACCTGAGCACTCAGCGGTGGCGCCGTGGGGAGCGGTGGCCCGTACTCGGGAAAGGGAACACATACACTTGAAAATATTTATTAAACTTTGTTATTCAGCACAAACTGTCACAGTCAAGTGAATTTCCTTTTAACAAAAACATAGGGACTGCATGACAGGTACAGGGTCCCCTTTGGGGGCAACAGCGAAGTCCTGGAACTGGATGGGGGGATGGCGGCACACCGCTAAGAGTATATTTCCAGTGCTCACTTGAACATGGTTAGAATGCATATTTTGCCGCAGCAAAGAAAAATATATATAAATGAGGTGCTACAGAGAGCTGCAAATGTTTTCACGGAGACAGGTCTCCCTGCGTTCCTCCTTCCGTGGAATCGACACATACTCAGTACCACTGCGCACCAGACCTCAGGGACGCAGCCCTGCACAGGACACAGCAGGCCTCTCCCTTGTCAAGTGCCCTGAGGCCCCGGCGGGAGAGACAACAAGCCTTTGGAGTGCAGATGGCAATGTCAGGGCCTCGGAAGAGCAGGGGACAACCAGGTGCCGTGCGGCCCCTGGAGGGAGGGCGGGAGGCCATTTCGCCACGTGGAGGACCGGGCCTCTTTCCAAGCAGCAGTGGGAAGCTCCTGAGGAGGGTGCTTGGGCGGAGAGAGGGCGGGGTGAGGCCCTGAGCAGGGAAGCAGGAGGCTCATCCCGGAACCCAGAACCCAGAGAGGCTAGTGTGGCAGGAGAGGCAGGGCCTCCAAGCTGGTCCTGCGGACAGTTCAGTTCTTTCTTTTGGAGGAAAAGTGAACCTCTGAGTGGGGACGGCCTTCCTGCCCCACCACATCCTACAAACTGTAGGACTGAATGGTCCTGAGCCCAAACTGGGAACCTCAGCACTGGGGGCCCCAGGCCCCGCAGCACCCACCCTGCCTGGCTTGCTGAGCCCCATTCCTGCTGAAGCTCAGTTTCACGGTGACCATTGCCCGGTGGCCCTTAGCAGCTGCCTCTTGCCAAGTCAGTGAATCCTCCCCACAAGCTTATGAGATCGGAATTACGCTCATCCCATTTTACAGAATGGAAAACCGAGGTCCAGAGATAGAAAGGAATCGGACTGAAACTTTCACAGCGCCTCAGGGGCCA